>LR999963.1:122638704-122876204 GCA_905220375.1 Tachina fera | reverse complement strand
CCCCTATAGAGTGTTGATGTTTCTGCTTTTTCTCTGAAGTATATTGTTAATTTCTGAAGTTGGCGCTCATGAAGTGTTTTTATATATATTAGCCCTCGTCCTCCAAGATTTCTTGGGATATTTATTCTTTCTATTGACGCTTTTGGATGATGATACTTATATTTTGTCAATGTAGTTCTTATTCTCATATCCATCTTGCTAAGCTCTGTATCGGACCAGGCAATAACTCCAAAGGTGTAGGTAAGCAGTGGTATGGCATATGTGTTTATGGCTTTCATTAAGTTTAAGCCGTTGAGCTTACTTTTGCATATTTTATTGACTCTATTCATGAATTCCTTATTTACGTCTTCCTTTTGTTTTTTGTGGTCAATTGTTATATACTGTCTTATGCCTAGGTACTTGTAGTGTTCATCGTTTTGTAATGGCGTTATTTCTTCATTTTCCGTTGTTATAAAACTTCTTGCAGTTGTGTATTTTCCTTTCGTTATATTCTGCGTTCTGCATTTGTCAATTCCGAATTTCATTCTTATATCCTTTGAAAACAATTCAACTATTCTTAGTAGACTGTCTCGGTTTGACATTGTACTGGCATAGAGTTTTAGATCATCCATATAAAAGCAATGAGATAATCTTTCAACATCGGATCCTAGCTTATAACCATATTTGCTTTGATGTAAGAGTAGCGAGAGGGGATTGAGGGCTATGCAAAACATTAGAGGGCTCAGCGAATCACCTTGGTATATACCTCGTAGTACTTTTATTGGGTTGGATGTTATATTAACTGTTCCTTGATGTATGCGTAGTGTGGTTTCCCAGTTATTCATTAGAACTGCGATGCATTCTGTAATTGTTGGGTTTATTTTATATATTTTTAGGACTTCCAAAAGCCAGGAATGTGGAACAGAGTCAAATGCTTTTTGATAGTCGATAAATGCTGTGTACATATTTCTTTTATTTCTGATGACTTGTTTGGTGGCTACACTATCGATTATCAGTTGATCTTTACAGCCTTTTGTCCCTTTTCGGCATCCTTTTTGTTTTTCTGCGAGAATGTTGTTGTGTTCGCAGTATTCTCCTATGGCTATTGCAATACAGGAGGTGAAGATTTTATAACCCGCGTTTAGGCACGTTATAGGTCTAAATTGGGAAGCACAGCTCGGATTATCTACTTTTGGCTTCAGATAAGTTACGCCATTGCACATTCCGTATGGGATGTTGTTTGGATTGATTATCATACTATTAAATATTCTCATCAACTGATTGTGTAAGGTTGTGAGGTGTTTGTAGTAATAGTTGTGTATCTTATCGTTCCCAGGTTGTTTCCAATTGTGTAGTTTGTGTATGGCTTTTTCAAATATATCTCGGCTAATCTCAGTTGTGGTCATGGGTATTATTCCAGTTATACTTTTTTGCACACTGTCCATCCATATTGGTTTTGGATTATGCGTTTCTTTATTACTCCATATACCTTTCCAGAATTTCTCTATGTCTTCTATATTGATGCTGTTTATGTGAGTTGTTGTACTATCGGGGGGTTTTCCCAGCATGTTATAGAACCGTTTTTCTTCTGTTTGGAATAGTTTGTTATGCTTAGCTCTTATGTGGCTTTTTGTGTAGCTCCGCATCCTGTCGGTGTATTTTGCTAATTTTTGTTTGACGGTGTCTCTTAGCTGTTCCAAGGAGTGATTTGGTGGATCAAACTGTGTGTGGATTAGGTGTCTTCGTTTAATATTTTGGAGTTTGATCTTTGTTTTCCTTCCGGTTTTGTTGGTGTTGTATCCAGTTAGGAAACCTAAGTCTTTTCTGATTTCATCTATTTTGTTCTGTAACCTTCTTTGCCATCCTGGGGTTATGTATTTTGGTTTTGTTGGTTGGTTATTGCTTCTGTCTGTTGAGTATTGGTGTGTTTGTTGGGGATTTATTTGTGACTCTGAAGTATTTTTTGGGGGTCTCATAAACATGGATATTGTGTATGCGCTGCAGTAAATGATCCCGACTATGTGGTTGTATTCGCAGTCTTCTGAAATTTCAGTGGGTAATAATTCACTATTAACTATAGATGTAACTTTATACAGTTGCTTGTTTGGCTTATGTTTTGGCAAAAAGGGTCTGAATTTGGCGTCCATTTCCAGGTATTTAATTTTTGCTTCATTAAAAACTAGCCTTAGTTTTTCTAATGTACTATAATCATTTTGCCAAGTTGGCATGCTACGGGAAACCAGTGGGTTGTGATTTGATTGGTGGGTTAGTCCTGCATTGCGTTGTTGTGTTGTAGCAGGGTTGGTATCTATTTGATTTGGAGGTAGTTGTGTTGTTGTTGTTTCTGGGAGTTCTGTAGTTACGTGTGAGATTTGTCGATTGCTGTCTAGGTGTTATTATTATTATTATTATTATTATTATTATTATTATTATTATTATTATTATTATTATTATTATTATTATTATTATTATTATTATTATTATTATTATTATTATTATTATTATTATTATTATTATTATTATTATTATTATTATTATTATTATTATTATTATTATTATTATTATTATTATTATTATTATTATTGTTATTATTATTGTTATTTTTATTATTAGTATTATTGTTATTGTTGTTATTGTTATTATTATTGTTATTGTTGTTATTAATGTTATTATTGTTATTATTGTTATTGTTGTTGTTATTTTTATTGTTATTGTTGTTATTATTGTTGTTATTATTATTGTTATTGTTATTATTATTGTTATTGTAATTATTATTGTTATTGTTATTATTATTGTTATTATTATTGTTATTGTTATTGTTATTGTTATTGTTATTGTTATTGTTATTATTATTGTAATTGTTATTATTATTGTTATTGTTATTATTATTGTTATTGTTATTATTATTGTTATTGTTATTATTATTGTTATTGTTATTATTATTGTTATTGTTATAATTTATGTTATTGTTATTATTATTGTTATAGTTATTATTATTGTTGTTTTTATTATTATTATTGTAATTATTATTGTTACTATTATTGTTATGGTTATTATTATTGTTATTGTTATTATTATTGTTATTGTTATTATTTCTGTTATTGTTATTATTATTGTTATTGTTATTGTTATCATTATTGTTATTTTTATAATTTCTGTTATTGTTATTATTATTGTTATTATTATTGTTATTGTTATAATTTATGTTATTGCTATTATTATTGTTATAGTTATTATTATTGTTGTTTTTATTATTATTATTGTAATTATTATTGTTACTATTATTGTTATGGTTATTATTATTGTTATTGTTATTATTATTGTTATTGTTATTATTATTGTTATTGTTATTATTTCTGTTATTGTTATTCTTATTATTATTGTTATTATTATTGTTATTGTTATTATTATTGTTATTGTTATTGTTATTATTATTGTTATTGTTATTGTAATTATTATTGTTATTGTTATTATTATTGTTATTGTTATTATTATTTTTATTGTTATTATTGTTATTTTTATAACTTCTGTTATTGTTATTATTATTGTTATTGTTATTATTATTGTTATTGTTATTATTATTGTTATTGTTATATATATTGTTATTGTTATTATTTTTATTATTGTTATTATTATTGTTATTGTTATTATTATTGTTATTGTAATTATTGTTATTGTTATTAATATTGTTATTATTATTGTTATTGTTATTATTATTGTTATTATTATTGTTATTATTATTGTTATTGTTATTATTATTGTTATTGTTATTATTATTGTTATTGTTATTATTATTGTATATGTTATTATTATTGTTATTATTTTTGTTATTGTTATTATTATTGTTATTGTTATTATTATTGTTATTGTTATTATTATTGTTATTCTTATTATTATTGTTATTATTATTGTTATTATTATTGTTATTATTATTATTGTTATTGTTATTTTTATTGTTTTTATTATTATTGTTATTGTTATTGTGTTTGTTATTATTATTGTTATTGTTATTATTATTGTTATTGTTATTATTACTGTTATTGTTATTATTATTGATGTTTTTATTATTATTGTTATTGTTATTATTATTGTTATTGTTATTATTGCTATTATTATTATTATTGTTATTGTTATTATTATTATTACTGTTATTATTATTGTTATTGTTATTATTTTTATTGTTATTGTTGTTATTATTGTTATTGTTATTGTTATTATTATTGTTATTGTTGTTATTATTGTTATTATTGTTATTATTGTTATTATTGTTATTGTTATTATTGTTATTGTTATTATTGTTATTGTTATTATTATTGTTATTGTTATTATTATTGTTATTATTGTTATTATTATTGTTATTATTGTTATTGTTATTATTATTGTTATAGTTATTATTATTGTTTTTATTATTATTGTTATTATTTTTGTTATTGTTATTATTTTTGTTATTGTTATTATTATTGTTATTGTTATTATTATTGTTATTGTTGTTATTATTGTTATTATTGTTATTGTTGTTATTATTGTTATTATTGTTATTATTGTTATTATTATTGTTATTATTATTGTTATTGTTATTATTATTGTTATTGTTATTATTACTGTTATTGTTATTATTGTTATTTTTATTATTATTGTTATGGTTATCATCAATGTTATTGTTATAATTATTGTTATTATTATTGTTGTTGTTATTATTATTGTTGATGTTATTATTATTGTTATTGTTATTATTATTGTTATTCTTATTGTTATTGTTATTATTATTGTTATTGTTATTATTATTGTTATTATTATTGTTATTGTTATTATTATTATTGTTATTGTTATTATTATTGTAATTGTTATTATTTTTGTTATTGTTATTATTATTGTTATTGTTATTATTATTGTTATTGTTATTATTATTGTTATTGTTATTATTATTGTTATTGTTGTTATTATTGTTATTGTTATTATTGTTATTATTATTGTTATTGTTGTTATTATTGTTATTGTTGTTATTATTATTGTTATTGTTGTTATTATTGTTAATATTATTGTTATTGTTATTTTTGTTATTGTTATTATAATTGTTATTGTTATTATTATTGTTATTATTATTATTGTTATTGTTATTTTTATTGTTTTTATTATTATTGTTATTGTTATTATTATTGTTACATTGTTTATGTTTAATTCAGTAAATGAATAAGGTTAAACTATTTTGTTTAACCTGTTTGTATTATCTTCAAGGCGATTCACCAGGAAGATTTATTGATGCAACTCAAGCACTTGAAACTTGGTTGCGTGGAGATGGTTAAATCACTTTTGGTAAAACAACTTTGTATGTTTGCAAAATGTAATTGAACAATGTTTTATTTAACTTTCTTTCTTATATACTAACTTATTGATATGTCATTAAAATTTTCTACTATTAATTTTATTGTTTAATAAAATTGAGGTCATAAAATTTTGCTTTATTAAACGTATTGCTTAAGTACAAGTTCATTGTACAAAAAACAACAATTTGTGCATGATTGCAAGTTTGCAATTATTTATGACCCAATTTTGATATTCTTATGCAGAGTAATTATAAACAGAGTCTTATTTCTTTTGTTTAATTTTGAAGTGCAATGAACGTTTTTAAAATAATTTAATTGTGAGGTGCAATGAACTACAGGAGAAATAAAGTTTAAAATATAGGTCAGTGGTTTTGTTTTTCTTTTTGTGAAAGTATGAACATGCACCCCCGTTGAGGCTATGCTCAACAATTAACTACAATTATGTCATTAATAAAGTGCTTACTACTTGGATTTACAGTTAAAAGTAAAAGATAACTATTGTTTGGTGTTTACAATTTGGTTACGATAAAGGCAATGACCTTATAGTTATGCAAAACTAAATAAAATATAAATATACAATAAAAATATTAAATTTATTATTATGTTTTCAAACATGTACGCTGAACTTCTGTCGTGGAGCTGGTGAAGGTGATGTTGCTGGTTGTGGGTTACACCCAGTTGATTGTGATCTTTCTGTGATTGGAGCGATGTTTGATTTCTTGTGTTTTATAGCTCTGACTATGATCCATATGATCGCCACCGTGCTGACGATTAGTGCTACGTATGAGACAGTTCTTTCATGGTTTGATGAATTTGGAAATGTGAACTGTTCATAGCCTCTAATTTCTGTTGTAGGGAAGTTAAATTTGATGAGCTGTACTGCTATTTCGTCTGGCACAAATGACTGGTTGGTTTTGTTGATATGGTTGATGTGCAATAGGGGTTGATATGCTAGTTCTGATATGTTACCAAGGCTCGTGTAAGATGAGACAGTTTTAGTTACGATTGATTGCTGGCCGGACATTTGGATGAAATCATGTTTAAGGATACAGTCTGGATTGATAGTTAACAAGCCGGACCCTAGTAGACTTATTGGTATAATTTCTTTTCCACAAACCGCTGTGGCATGTGTGGAGGCTCGTGATGAATATATCCATTTGTTTTTATGAGTTAGAGGTGTCCAGGTTACATTAGTTGGAAGCTTTCTCAAAATGCAATGTGGTACGGTGATATTGTTGAATAAGTTGATTTCACAAGAGCACATTTCTGCACCAAAGTTATATTGGAGTTGTACATCGTAGCATATAAATACCTCTTTGCCAATTACGTCACAGTTTTTCAGTTGTGTTGATGATAATGGAAAGTAGTGCCGTTGAAATGAGTTTATTGCTATTGTCGGACTGCATGTGTCTATAACCAGCATAGTGTTGTTTATGGGGGTCGGAACGGGAATTAAGTTGTAAAGCTTAAACTTTTCATGGTCTATTAAGGGTAAGGTTATGCTGAACACTACATGTTCCTGAGTAAGACCGCCTTTTATTTTCATAAGTTTGTAAAATTCGAGCAAGTCATCTTCAGGAACTGGTAACTCTAATGACTGTGGCATATGTGCTCGAATTTTTTGTATTTCAATTTCCAGTTGAATTGGAGTCAACAGCAATGGATTAATTTTCCCATGATGAGTGTCGGTCAATGCGTCCAGAATGCAAGTTTGCATTCGTTGCAGATAGTTTGCAATGAATGAGAGTTTGGTTACACCCATATTGAACATGTGTGCAAGCTTAAGTTGTGTTATTTCCTCTGCTATTGTCTCTTCAGTTTTCGTGATTTCATTTAGTTTTAACAAAAGGTGTTCAAATTTAAACTTAGTGTCTGTCAGACTTTCCTTGACAATGTTCATGGTTGAATTGATAACGGAGGTGTGGTCTTTTATAAGGTGAAGCATATATGAATCGTTGTCTTGTAGTTTAGTTATTGTTGTTGACATTTTTTCTGCATATTCAGAGTCTAGTATCCCAAACAATGAATGAGCAACATTTCCGACGAAGTCTATAGCACCCCGTTTTTGACGTGGTTTGTATAGTAATTTATTATCAAGTCTCAAATCCGCTTCAACATGTCGAAGATGTTCTATTGTACTATAACACGATGCATTGTATTCCATCTTCGCACACAGTCGGCTCAAGGAGCTCGTTCCATTTCCTAAAAATGCTGTGTCAGCCCAGTAAGCAGATAAGTCATAGTAAACGACCAGATTCCACTGACTTGCAGATATATACGTTGAGCCTACTTCTTCGAAATGAATACCCAACTTGGAACCGAAGCGCTCATTATCAATTGGTGCTCCCAAAATAATTGGGAATATGAGCATTAGTGTCAACAGTGTGATGCCTAAATTATTTCCGAGTAGTTTTAGACGTTTGCTCTTCGGCTCAGTGATTTCATCTTTGTTGTCGATTTCATTGAGTTCATCATTCGGTTTGTTGTCTTCTGTTTCTTCTAGACTGGCCTTAGGGAGTGGTGCCAGGTAATGGACCGCTCTTTTAAGAACTCCTGAAGCGGTTTTGACGTCTGCCACTCTAACTATGTTGTCCTCCCCCTTATAGATTTTAATCACACGTCCTAAAGGCCATTTCATTACGGGGCAATTATCTTCCTTAAGAATGACGATGGTTCCGGGTTTTAGAGATTTTGATTGCTCCTTCCATTTATTGCGATATTGCAATTCGTTCAGATAGTCCCGTGACCACCTTTCCCAGAAGTTGTGTTTGAGAAAGGACACTAGTTTCCACCGAGTTGCCAAGTTTGTTGTCGTTGATGTGGCCTGTGCATCTACTTGTGCCGTTAGCGGTTCACCAATCAGGAAATGCCCTGGAGTTAATGCACCGAAATCATTGGGGTCGTTTGACATGGGTGAAATAGGTCTGGAGTTGAGAATCGCTTCTATTTCGATAACCAGTGTTTCTAGTTCTTCGTAAGTTAAGGAAGCACTAGCTAAGCTCCTAATTAAAAGGTGTTTTGCAGATTTTACTGCCGCCTCCCAAAGGCCTCCAAAATGAGGTGCTCGAGGTGGTATGAATCTAAATTGTATATTCTTTTTGCTGCATGCATTTTCAATTGCTTCTTTTGCTTCGCTTGTATAAATTGCGGGTATTAGTTCAGATAATTTATTTTTTGCGCCTACAAAGTTCGTTGCATTATCGCAATATAAGTTTTGGCAAAGTCCTCGTCGGCCAACAAACCGTTTGATGGCTCCTATAAATGCGTCAGTGGTAAGATCGCTTACCAGCTCTAAATGTACTGCCTTCGTAGAAAAGCAACAAAATACATTAATATACGCCTTGTGTGGCCGTTTTCCTCTCACCTTGTAGTGAACTGTCATTGGACCACAGTAGTCTACTCCAGAATTTATGAACGGCCTAGCTGGTGTTACCCGTGTGGAGGGCAGATTGCCCATAATTTGGTGAAATAGGGCGGGCTTAGCTTTACTGCATGTTGTGCAGCGATGAATCGCCGCTCTTGCCATAATCTTACCTTTTATTGGCCAAAACCGTTGTCTCACTATTCCTAAGAGAGTTTGTGCACCACAATGCTTGTTATCCTTATGTATCATTTCAAATATAAGCTTAGCGATTGGATCATTGTAAGGAAGAAGCAGCTGATGTTTGGAATCGTATTCCAATGATGAGGCTTCCAGTCGACCTCCCACACGTATCAAACCCTCACCGTCCAAAAATGGTGAAAGGTTCGACAAGTTGCTGGTTCCTCGCAACACTTTGTATTTAGCAAGCTGTTGAATTTCTTCTTTGAAATCTGATGCCTGTATTTGCTTGATGATTAACATTAGTGCATTTTGTAGTTCCTTTGTCGATAGGGATTTTTGATGTTGTCTAGAGCCATTCGGTTTGGTATTGGTTACAAATCGTAAAATGTATCCAACAATGTGTTGAAGACGCCAGAATGAATTCTTATGATTTATTTTATAGATGAAATCGGGTTCTGTTGAAGTCATCACTAATGCTTGCTTTTCCTTTCTCTCTAAATTTGTTGGGTGGATAAGGTTCGGCCTGAATTTAGGTGGCCAAGATTTTTCTTGGCCATGTAAAAATATGGGACCATAGAACCATAAAGAACAATCTTTCAGGTGTCTGGGTGCAATTCCTCGAGATAATATGTCTGCGGGATTACATTTTGTGCTGACGTGCCGCCATTGTTCTGGTCTAGTATTTTCTAGGATGGTTGAAATTCGATTGGCAACAAAGGTGTTGAGAGACGCTGATGAGTTTATCCAAGACAGCACAATTTCCGAATCCGTCCACAACCAAACTTGGCTTGTAAACTGAAGATCAGCTATTATTCTTGTAGCTAGTTGTGCTCCAAGTACAGCTGCGCATAGCTCCAATCGTGGAATGGATTGAGCCTTGATTGGAGCTACTCGGGACTTTGCACAAAGGATTTGTGACATGACTGTTCCATGTTTCATGGTAGATCGAAGATAAGCCACTGCACCGTAGGCCTTTTCTGATGCATCTGTAAATATGTGCAATTGTACAGATTCTGTGATTCCACCTTTGAAGATGTGTCTTGATATTTTTAGCGTTTTCAATTCATTCAGGTCTGCGCGGAAAGTAATCCACTTGGTATGCATGGATTCGGGTAGAGCTTGGTCCCAATCGAGTTTTAGCTTCCACAACTCTTGTATGAATATCTTTGCAGTGACAGTGATAGGAGACAGAAGACCCAATGGATCGAAAATTCGTGCGAGATCCGATGTCACAGTCCGTTTAGTTACTCTTTTATTATCAATAATATTCACTTTTATGCTTAGTTGATCTTCTTTCGGCAGCCACGTGAGTCCTAGTGTACTGATGGAATCTGATTTGCTGCTCTCGAAGTCCAAATTCAGTTCCAGATCATTTTTTGGAACATTTTTGAGCAGTTGGGGGTGATTGGCACACCATTTTCGCAAATTGAAGCCGCTTTGCTTCATGATCTGCTGAAGTTGTTCCTGCACCTGAATTGCTGTGTATAAGTTATCGCTTCCGCCTAGTCCATCATCTACATAGAAGTTTTCTTTTAGAAACTGTGATGCCAGAGGATACTGTCTGGCATTTTCCTTTGCCAATTCTTGCAGGCATTTAGTTGCCAAGTAGGGAGCTGCTCTTGTTCCATATGTTACAGTGTTCAGTTGATAGTATGAGAGTGGTTCTGAAACATCTGTCCGCCAAATTATCATTTGAAAACGGCGGTCCTCAGGAGAAACCAAAATTTGCCGATACATCTTTTCTACATCTGTGGAGAATACGAACTTGGGAAGTCGAAACCTTAATAAAATTGAAAATAGTTCGCTTTGTACCATTGGTCCTGTATACATCAAATCATTTAAAGAGTGTCCTGATGTTGTTTTGGCTGAAGCATCGAATACTACCCTCAATTTGGTTGTGGAGCTGTCCGGTTTTAGAACGCAATGATGTGGGATAAAATAGTTTGGTGAGCGAATAGAAGTTGATGATATTTTCGTCATGTGTTTCATATTTTCGTATTCATCCATGAATTTCTGATATTGACTCCTCAATTCGGGGTTTTTCTGCAGTCGATGTTCTAACGACAAGAAACGATTTAAAACGATTTTGTAAGAGTCACCGAGGATTTCAGGATCTTGGTGGAACGGGATCTTTACAACAAAACGATTGTCATTGTTCCGCGTTGTATGATGTACAAACAACTCTTCACATTTTCTTTCTGCTAGTGATAGCGCCCTTTCAGTTGACTTAACTTCATCCAGTGCCCACAGTCTTGCAATGGAAGCCTCAAGGCTGTCATTAGTTGTGGATACTCCGCATATAAGCTGTGTAGGATTTTTTACTTCTATTTTCCCTGAAACTATCCATCCAAGCACAGTATTCTGGAGGGTTGGTAATTGTGGAGATAGTTCGATTTGTCCAACTGAAAGTAGTTGAAGAAAGTGTTCAGCGCCCAACAAAATGTCGATTTTGTCCGGTCGGTTGAAATGTGGATCAGCTAGCACCAAGGTTTTGGGTAATGGCCAGTCACTTATGTTGATGAATTGTGCCGGCTGGGGAGAAATAATACGCGGAAGGACAAATGCTTCGAGTTGTGTTGTAAATCCATTAATTCGAGAATGCAATGCTATGTTAACTCGATGCTGTGTTTTAGTGCTGGTGCTTCCGATTCCACTAATGTTTGCTGATGACGGCTGCATTGGGATACCAAGTCGTTTGACTAAACGCTCAGTGATACAGTTTACCTGGGATCCTGAGTCAAGTAATGCGCGGCATTCAATTTCTGATGAATCAGTTTTGAGTTTAACTACTGCAGTGCCAAGGATCACAGCTGATGACGACTGTTGACTTGCTGTGGTTAAAGAAGTAGCCTTTGATTTGGTTGAGCACCCTGGTGTTTCAGGAGAAGTCGTAGCTTCTACAATGGTGGTTGCAGAGGATGATGCTGCCTGTGGTTTTTCTTCATTTAACTGTTTTGACGGGTAGTTTTTGTTTTCTAGATGCAATAGCGAGTTATGTTTCTTATTGCATTTCGTGCAACCCCTTGAGGTACATTGTTTTGAAGAGTGACCAGATTTCAGGCAATTTACACACAATTTTTGTTTTTGGATGAAATTTAAGCGCTCGTATGGCTTGAGTTGTTGAAATCGTTGGCAACGATATAGCTGGTGAGGACCTATTTTACAAAGCACGCACGAAGTCTCAATTGATTAAGATGGTGTAGCTGTTGCACATACCTTCGAAGATGGCTTTTCTTTTTGGCCCATTGCCTCCATTGATTGAAATCGAGTTTCCAGAAATGCTAGGAAGTGTTTGATTTTCTGTAGCTGTTTTGGATTTGTGATTGATCTTTCATATTGGTTATGAGTGTTTCGATCCAGTTGCTTTACGAGGAGGTGCAATAGTATGGGGTCCCAGGATGTAGTGTCGATTCCAAGATTTTGCAATGCATGCAGACATTCCTGAGTTGTGTCATGCAGTTGCTTGATTGATGCAATTGTTGGTCCGACTGCAGGTTGTTCGATCAGCTGCTGTATTAATGATGCGACCAAAACTCGTCTATTGTCGTATCGCTCTTTTAGCATTTCCCAGGCTGTTTCATAATTTTCTGCAGTCGCTGAAAGGTGACTTATGAGCCTTTCAGCTTCACCTGCTACATTAGCCTTCAGGTACCACATTTTTTGGACCGCAGGAATCCGCTGATTGCCTACAAGTTGCAGAAATAGGTCATAGAAAGTCCTCCATTTGAGGTAGTCACCGTCAAACCTAGGAATTGTTATCTTAGGCAGTGGTACTCCAATAGGCTGATCACATGGAATCGGTGGATCGGGAGCCACTTGGGAAGCCATTTTAAAATTTTCAAATATCCTGGCTTCTAAGGTAGTGTATGCAGTCATGTTGTATCCTTCTTGAGCCGGATCATGACTGGTTTCCCATATGGTGAAATGTAGGTTCTGGATTTGGTCCCATAATTTTTCTTTCAGCTTCATATTCTCGGCTGTCGGATCCATTGTGAGCAATCGCTGTAGAGACCCCATCATTACACTTTGCCTTCTTATTAAAGCGATGGTTGCAGATGTATTACATCCTACCTCACCAGCGGGTTTGATTATTGGTATGGGTTTGTCGGCGATTGGTTGTTGAACTGTCTCCCCTGTAGATGATTTCATCAGAGCTGTCTCAAATGTCGTGGTCTAATGGAATTTGATCGAGGCAACGGATTTTGCTGTCCGTGGTCTCAAATTCCGACCAAGCGCTATCTAGCCTTTTGAGTCGTTCTTCATAGTAAACAACAGTTTTCCTGATAGCTGAGTCCTTTTTAAAATTGCGGACTATAGTTTCGATCAAGTCACCTGCTGCCAGCTGTGAATCTATCAGCTTGTTGAAAGGTTCCATATTTGGTTTCTCAGGAATCACGATTTGAGTTGTTGAGTCTTCTAGCTGCCTGAAGGGGAACGCTCCAGTGTAGAAATTTGTTGATAGATATTGATCCTAGCTGCCTGAAGAAAATGATTTCAGTGTAGGAAACTTCAAAGACGAATATTGATCCTGTGTCAGATCACGTCGGGGTCACCAATGTTTAATTCAGTAAATGAATAAGGTTAAACTATTTTGTTTAACCTGTTTGTATTATCTTCAAGGCGATTCACCAGGAAGATTTATTGATGCAACTCAAGCACTTGAAACTTGGTTGCGTGGAGATGGTTAAATCACTTTTGGTAAAACAACTTTGTATGTTTGCAAAATGTAATTGAACAATGTTTTTTCTTTCTTATATACTAACTTATTGATATGTCATTAAAATTTTCTACTATTAATTTTATTGTTTAATAAAATTGAGGTCATAAAATTTTGCTTTATTAAACGTATTGCTTAAGTACAAGTTCATTGTACAAAAAACAACCATTTGTGCATGATTGCAAGTTTGCAATTATTTATGACCCAATTTTGATATTCTTATGCAGAGTAATTATAAACAGTGTCTTATTTCTTTTGTTTAATTTTGAAGTGCAATGAACGTTTTTAAAATAATTTAATTGTGAGGTGCAATGAACTACAGGAGAAATAAAGTTTAAAATATAGGTCAGTGGTTTTGTTTTTCTTTTTGTGAAAGTATGAACAGTTATTAATCTTGCTATTGTTATTATTATTATTGTTATTATTATTATTTTAATTATTATTATTATTATTATTATTATTATTATTATTATTATTATTATTATTATTATTATTATTATTATTATTATTATTATTATTGTTATTGTTGTTGTTATTATTGTTATTATTGTTATTGTTGTTATTATTGTTATTGTTGTTATTGTTGTTATTGTTATTATTATTATTATTGTTATTGTTATTATTATTGTTATTGTTATTATTATTGTTATTGTTATTATTATTGTTATTGTTGTTATTATTATTGTTAGCGTTATTATTATTGTTATTGTTATTATCACACACACTGTTGATAAATGAACCGATTCATAACGTTGAGCACATTACCTAAAATTATCACTATGCTTCTATATAGACGACTTATATAGTTACCGGCTGATATTTGATAAGATCCTTCCGATAAAAGCTGCGACGAAGCCATTTGTTTCAAGACGGAATATTTTAGACTATCGGTACCATAGCAAATGCAAATGCTTCGCTTCAAATCTTCAAAGCAGCTTTTAACATACATAAATATACGTACACTTTCTTGGGCAGCTCAGGTGGGTTGATGCAATTCATATGTAGCTCGTCAGTTCCACTAGAGTGCCGAACTGCAATCGGTTTCTTATATAACTAAATGAATATGCATACGTGAATACATTTCTCTGGGTAGCCAGCAGTGATGCAATCCCTCAGACTTTCTCATCACTTTTTCTAAGCACTCTTCTAATAACAAAAATGCTACAACTGATGATGTCACTTTAATTTATTTAGTACCACTTATTCTTTATTTTTTATTATGTAATGAAATATAATTAATTTTATTGATATTTTAATGAAAAAAATATTTTTTTTCTATTTTTTGCAAAACAAATAAAATTAAAATTTGTAAACAAATAAGCAAATGTGAGCAACAGCTGATTCGATCATTGGTCTTAGTTACATCCAAAATTAACAAAACCAGCTTGGTTTCATGACACCAAATGAAACTAACATTGGTTTGCAAAAATGATAATCAGCAAAACCGACATGGTTTCTGTGACAGCCCTGATTGTTATTGTTATTATTATTGTTATTGTTATTATTATTGTTATTGTTGTTATTGTTATTGTTATTATTATTATTATTGTTATTATTATTATTATTATTATTATTATTATTATTATTATTATTATTATTATTATTATTATTATTATTATTATTATTATTATTATTATTATTATTATTATTATTATTATTGTTTTTATAGAATTATACATTCTCCGCATGAGCTTGAATTCACGTACCGGGTCATAGACCAAAGGTTACGCTCTGTTGAGATATAATCCAGGTCTTATATCCGTTATTCTATTGTTTCCCTCATTATAGTTGTAGCGTTAATAAGAACTGCCTCTTGCATTTCCGGCAGCATCCTTAAATCTAGGTTTATCCTATTAATTGCACTGGTTATTTCCTCAGGAATGTTCCTATTGAGCTTATTATAATTGGAAGTATGTTTACTTGAACCTAATTTTGTGTGGTTTTGATATATTGAGCTAATGGTATGTACTTATTTAATATTTGTGGCTATTGTTTCCTGTATGTTATTATCATATGGTATTGCAAAATCTATTATTTGGGCTATTTTGTTTTGTTTGTCTATGATCACCATATCTGATCTATTGGGTATAGTCGTTTCGGTGGGATTATTGACTAGAATTCATTCAACATTATTATTGTTTTTTGCTGTGTTGCAATGCTTGTGCATTGAATTGCTATTACAGCAATGCAAGTAATTTATGTTACAGTGCATTACTATAAATGTGGTACACTACACCATATAATATTATTATTATTAATAAAATTTATATATATAAGCTCATATATTATAATACATTTCATATATCCGTCCTTATATCAATTCATATATAGCACTCTTCCCAAGGTATAATAATATACATTTCCATACATGAATTCATATAGACAAATCCTTTTTTCTTTTTAGGATTAAAAATGGAAAAACTGGATATATGCTTAAAACCTCCCAAGGACAAGATGAAAATAGTTTTGTTTATATTTTTAGTACATGGACTGGGCACTTTAATGCCATGGAATATGTTTATAACCGCTAAGAGTGTAAGTATAAAACAAATATTTGTATTCAACTACAAAGTTCACAAATAAAATAAATAAATACATATCCGTTTTTATCTTCTGTGTTATAAGAATAAAAATATTGCCAAGTAAGCAGGTTTCCTAGAGTTGATATGACACTCTCACCATTACAAGTTTATATGTATAATGCAAGCTTATCGTTGGGTAAAAGTCTATAACCAAGAAACAAAACTAGCATTTTGAATATTTTTGCTTCCGATTTTGATGAAATTTTGTAGGTATGGTGGCCCGTTAGTGCAAAATATTGTACCATTAAATGTTCTGGTTTTAAATATATAGAAATTTTTCCATTTTGAAGTTGTTATATTTCGCAAACTAGAACGTTTAATCTATATATGTGACGCGCAAAATAGAAAGGGACACATCTCATGACCAGTGCTGCCAGAAAAAGTTTGCCTCTTGTCCCAATTTTAAACGTCATGTCTCCAAAAATCCTCATTTTAAAAGAAAAATTCTAATTATTCTCCCCAAAAATATTTTGTGAATATTGTTCTTTTATATCATTTTAAAATGATGCTGTAATTCATTATATTGCTCCAAAACTCTTTGCACAGTTTTTCCAAGAAATAATCATCTACGGCCCTATTCATAATGAAAAACTAGCATAAAGTTATCATGGTCATGGTCTTAACGAATTTTGCCACATAATTTGATATTAAAAATAAAAGCAGTATGTAGTATTAACCCATTTTTAAATTCTACCGTGATTTTTAATGTAAAATTGTGTGGCAAAACCATGTTATGATAACTTCATGCTAGTTTTGCATTATGCATAGGGATATTTGTACGGTGCAGTGTAATAAAGCCATAGGGCCTTATTTCTCAATGGAATGAGAAATAAGGACATATGGCTTTATTTCCATGTAAGGAATGAAATAAAGCCATTATGGTGTTATTGCTCATTTAATTTTTTTGTTTTATATATTTCAAATTATGTTTATATATTTCAAATCGCCCAAAAATAAAAATGAAAAATGAAAAATTTTTCCATAAAAAATTTGGGTGATTTTTTATATGAAAAAACGCCCAAAAATTTTGGGCAATTTTTAATTTTTTTTGGGAAATTTTTCATTTTCAAATTTTGGGCGATTTTTCATATGAAAAATGTTTCCATGAAAAATCACCCAAAACCAAAGCGCCCAAACATTTTTTCATACAAATTTTAAGTAATTATTCATATGAAAAATCGCCCAAAATTGTTCAAACATTTAAAAATTAAAGGGAAAAATACACCCAAATACCATGGTGGAGAAAATTCCTAAGTCCTCCAGTGCAGGAAAATGTTATTAACCAAAAAAACTTGGCAAAGCAGAAAATCTTTATTAATCAGCGCCGTGTCGGGATACACCATGGTGGAAAAAATCCTTAGTGCAAGAAAACGTTCTTACGCAAGAACACTGCCTTTTCCTTTCACAACAAATAATACACAAAGGGTAATGTTGTTCTTCCACTTTTGCGTCAGTGCTGTCTTCTCCACTGTTGTTTGTATCTGATTGGTCGTCATTGCTGTCAATTGTATTAACGAAACTTTCCTCTATCATACAGTTCTTTATTTTAGAGAACTTTCCGAGTAAAGTATTCAGTGCTATTTTCTTCTCCCTTAGTAGCTGATACTGCTTCTGTATAAATTTATTTCGCTTTTCAAGGTAACTGTTTTTCTTTGTGTACAAAGATGAGCATCCGGAAATGGATTTTAAAAAATCACTTGACTTAGCCGCATCTAAATCGCATAAACAATCAAGAAATCTGTAAAAATTGCCATGTTTTGGAAGCTTCATATTAAGCTGGCTATGAAAGCCTTTGTACACAGAGAAGCTCGTTATTTTTTCCTTAAATAAAAAGAAAAGAAATATTTTTAAAATAAAATAAACTGTATAATTGCTCATATACCTTTTTCATCCAGTAAGAATCAAAATATTTGATGAAAGGTTGAAAATAGCTTTCAGACATATTTCTTTTAATATATTTTACATCCATTGCATCTGCTTTCAAAATTTGGTATGCTGCTGTTATATCGTTTGGTTTTAACAATGGCAAATATAAAAATTTAGTAAAGAAAAATTTAGCCTGATTACTCTTATTTAACTCATTTATGAATCCAGGAATTTTCAAAGCCTTTCGCCGCAATGCTTGTGTGTAATAAAACCAAAAACCAATCAGTTTCACTGTTGGGTATAACTTGTGAATAGAATTTCGAAGCCCATTTTCATAATCAGTTATAACTCTGTTTGGTTGCAAATCTAATATATTAAATAATGCAACATGTGCGTATATGCATCTTCTGTTTTCTTGGACATCAACACATATATAAATGGAAACGCCTAAAAGCAGAAAAACAGTAATTTATTTTAATGAATTTATTTCTAGTCATATTGATAAATATATTTAAGAACATTATTATAACTTACATGTTCGCCGTGAACGAAATGAATAATGAGCAATTGCTTAAAGTCCTTAGATGTTGGAACCACATTGAAAGTTGCATCCATTACGTAATTACGTGACTCAGACGTGCTGCTCATTGATTGTATGTATAGCTTTTGAAATTGTTGGCGAAACGAAAAGAGTGTATAAGAAATTCTCAGTAATTATTGAACCAGTATAAAATTTTTCTTCACTGTCATATCTGGACATGGCAAATTTTTTAACAACTTCTTCATTTTTAAATACGTCAATGATGTTACTGAAAGTCATTGGAGATTCAGAAAAATTTAGTTTTTTTTCATTGAATAGTTGAATATTCTATTGTATTGGAAGCGTCTTTAAATTTCTTACATTGTTGGTCAAAAATATCACGTACACTTGGTCTTTTAATTGACGCTTCTTTAACTTTACATTTAATTGTATTGATAACGTCCAATTTTTTAAAAAGTTCACCTTGTGATCCATGATTGTGAGTTTGAAATTTTCCACTTTTTCGGCAATATATTGTGTTATTTAAGTCCACCGCAACACAAACGTTACAGTTTTTTTCATAGCAATAATAATATTTAATATTATGTCTGATATATTTATTTTTAAATATTTGTTCATCTTTTATGTATAATAATTTGCTGAATGCCCTAAATCCAGGTATTAATTCATATCCGTATATTTGGTCCTCTTCCATTTTATTATTTGATTTAATTTTTTAATGATGTTTGCTTGTAACACGCGGATAGTACACTGAATTCATAATGTCATGTAATAATAGAAAACGAGCTGATATAAACTAAAATTTCTTCTTCACACATAGTCAGTACAGTTACTTTCTCTTTTTATAAGTTCTTAACTAAGTACAGTATCGAAGAAAACTTAAAATGTTCATTATAGCAACAGAAGAAAAATGCTATCAATATATTGAAGAACGGCTGTTAAAATGCAAAATAGCCCGCCGCGATAGCCCGCCGGACGCGCTCCCCCTCCCCCTATGGTAGAGTAGCTACCATATTTTTTCAACACTTGAGAATGGCAATGTATTCTTTTGGCAATTTGTAACTGTAACAATTACACTGTTATGGCGTTATTTCCAATTTGGTTGTAACCGTTTATTAAATGAGAAATAAGGCCATATGGCTTTATTGCCTATGGCTTTATAACACTGCATCCATTTTCACAAGTTTAAAAAATTTATTTGAGTCCACACTAGACTTGTGTCCAACAGTTCTTTTTGAATTACTATGAGAGCGTTTGAATCAAAAGTTTTTCAAACCTATTTTAATTTACATTGATGTTTTTGGCCAGACTTGTGTCCAACTAAACGAACTAGTTCAAAAAGAACTGTTGGACACAAGTCTAGTCCACGGCTAAAATAATTAATTTTGCAGTTTTTTCTAATCCCAGCTAAAAAAATATGTATGGAGCATATATGATATCCCATATATGGTTCGGATCCGAAAAATGAGGGTATATGGGCATATATGATTATATATATTCATACATTTTCATACATGTATGTGTAAATTCCCTCCACAGTATCCAAAGTTCATATTCATACACTCTTGATTCACAGAAATGCACTGCTGTGCAATAAATTAAATTACTAAAATTAAATTTTTTAGACTTGAGAGAGAGAGGGTTTATTTAATGAAACATTTGTTTGGACAAATAATTCAAAACGAACTAAAAGTCATTTCATTCATCAAAAGGTGAATCAATTATTTTAAAAAAACACATAAATCATATTCGTACATAACATTTAGCTTAAGAAATCAGATTAAAAACTAATGCAATTAATTATAGAAGAAAAAATAATCCGTCTAACAATAGTTTTCAATACACTAATATGAACTTTGTTTCTTATCTAGAAAATTTTTTCCATAAAATTAATGACTGGATTATCCTTTTGATTATTTGATATATTAAATGGGGCCACAATGTATAAAATCATACAAGAATGGTTTTTTTGTAACGCATACAAACTTTTACCGTATGTATTTTCTAATGGATTTCCAATTCAGCAGTGATAAAATTCCAAGCTTTTTTGATTGCAAAAACGATCTTATGTGAGATATCATGTTTGCATACATTCTTATATGGTTCCATATATAAAATGTTATATTTATATATGGATCCACATATGAAGAGCATCATAAAATATAATCGCATATATTTCCATACATGAATTCATACATATTCATATATAGTTATATACATTCATATATAAAAAATATATGGACCATATATGATATTTTTAGCTGGGATGGTATTAAAATTTATTATCATTGGATTGTTTAAATTTTTGTTTAAAATTTTGAAAATTCTCACGTTTTTTTGCAAAGTTCGCATAAAAGCGGGGGTTTGGATGAATCTTTATTTAATAGTATGATTGCACCACTATTGAAAAAGATATTTAAAAACAGAAATGTTGTCAACATCCGCTTAATTTTTATCCTGATAGGTACATGCAAATCAAACTCATTAAGTGCTAATACTATTTTATTATAAGAAAACCCATAAAACGTAAATGTTCTATTAATATAAAATATAAGAAAGTGATGTTAGCGCTCAAAATTAAAAGTTCCCAAATCCCTCCGCACAAAATGCTGTCCCCAAATGAGAGGTGAAATTCTTATTTTGGGGACAAATCCCCTAATCTGGTTTTGCTGGCTTTTTTTCGAATCCAGGTTTATTTTCTGAAATTATTAATTGTGAATTATTATAAATACTCATTTATAATTCTTTTAAATCGTGAAAATCACTCTGTTAGTACGGAAATTTTTTCACATAGCCTTATGTTGTTCGCGAAAATAATTTAAAACTAATAACATTCTTACTGACTGTTTTAGGAGGAAATGGTGGACGAATTCGAAGAAGTAGATTTACTTTATTGCTTCCCTGATGGCGAGGGTGATGACGAGCACTTCTCAGAATTATCGGATAGAGACTCTGAAGATGATACCGATAATATGTACCTTGATAAATCTGATCTTGATTTACGCTAATAAAATGTAGTTGCTCGACTTTATGGTTCAAAAATACCTCCGTGTTGTTCAAATCAATGCAATGAAGTGATCCCTAAGAAGATGGCTGTGGATTTTCATACGTCTTTCATGAATTTAGATAAGGAATCCCAAGATTTAATTATTCTCGCACATCTGGCAGCTCACCGTGACTATGCAATGCTCAGGTCAAAAGTTGGTGATCGATCGCTACCTATGAAGAAATGGACGAATAAAATTAATCGTACAAATTGTTTTGCTGAAACTGTTGCTATCACTTTACCTAGACGTCAACCAAATCATCGTGATTATCGTTTTTTGACATTTCCAACTACTGAAAGTAAGACTTCTGTTTACACTAGATCCACCAACAGCGTCCGGTTGGTAAAATCGTAAAACTTCGCACTTTTCAAACGCTTTGGAAGAAATATTGTCCCTGCATCGTCACTATGAAGCCGGCCTACGATTTGTGCGAATTGTGTCGAAATCTTCCAAAAAATGCTGCTAATACAGTAAACGTTACTGAAGTTGAAAAAGAAGCAGCATTGAAGGTGTATTCTGATCATTTGCAATCTGCCAGCACTCAGCTAGAGTACTATAACGACTTGAGAACATTAGTCAAGCCTGATCCAAATGCCATGTATCCAGGTATTCCAGAGGAGGATTATCTAGTAATATCTATGGATTATGATCAAAATGTTAGCTTTTCGTCAGGTCCACAGCAAATAGGAACTACATAATTTAAATCAGGTCTCAAAACAGCAATTTTTGGAATTACAAACGAACGTCAAAATGTTCAACACATTTTCTGTATTGACGAAAGCGATTCCATTGGAAAATGTCCGAATTCAATAATATATATTCGCTGATAACTGTGTTTCACAAAATAAAAACAATGCGATTATACGATATTTACAACACCTTGTCGATACTTCCTGATATGAGTCAGTTGAATTGAACTTTTTGTTAAGCGGACATACAAAGTTTTCACCTGATCGTTTATTCGGAGTTTTCAAATCAAAATATGCCCAAACTAATGTCAACTGCTTCCTGGATGTAGTTGATTGTGTTAGAAAATCATCTCGTGATGGATTTAATGTTACTGTACCTATTCGACTTCTAAACTCAAGTGAGCATGTTGTTGAGTGAAGAAAATGGGACGAATACTTCTCCACTAAATATAAAACTTTAATTGGAATATCGTATCGTATCGTATCATCACTTTGTATTTATTGCTTAGTCACCAGTGCAATGGAAACTGTTTGCGAATTCAGCCAGCATAAATGAAAACATACATCTGAGTAACAATACCAGTTACGATGACAAACCAATTATAATTCCGTCACCAGGGTTATCGATAAAGCGTCAATGGTACTTGTATAAAGAGATCCGGGGTTTATGTTTTGACGATTCAAAATAATATTCGGTTGCTCCTCTTGCTTTGGTCTCTGGAAATGGAAACGAAGAGGAAGATTCGATAGAAGTGGACAATCCTCAAGAAACGAAGGCAGCAGACGTTAAGAAGAATTCGAAAAAAAAATAAAGGACCGGCACCGTCAAGTTCTAAGGAACCAATTCGCAAGAACAGTCTATTAAAATGATTTTTCTATTATTTTTAAATTGTTCATAAGGAGAAAAAAATAAATGAAAATAAATAAATTTTACCATTAGGTCCCTTTCTGTTTGCGCTTAGAATCCTCGACTTCAATTTTATAAAACGCTCATTTCTCTGCTCAGATGTTGTCCACATCAAAAAAAAAGTGAAAATTGATTTTTCCCCTTAGGTCCCTTTCTCTATGCGCTGTCACATATGTATATGTAAAACGGAATGTGGTTTTGTGTTTTGTTTATTTGTTTGACCTCATATCTCACAACATTTAACTAAGACTTTGGATTGAATTATAGGCTACTTTGTTTTCAAGCATGCCCAATTTTACGCCCACTTTTTTAAATTATGTTACACCTTCCACATAGTATTTAACAGGTTTTATAATATTAACGAGCATAACTCCGCCTTTTGTGAACCCATTTTCAAAATATTTTTGCATATGGAAGCAGTGCCACCAGATTAGGGGGGATTTGTCCCCAAAATGGGGATTTCGCCTCTCATTTGGGGACAGTATTGCGTGACTTTAAACTTTGAGCTCTTTTTCTTATATTTTATCTTAGTACAACATTTACGTTTTATGGATTTTCTTATAATTTTACAGATTATTTTAAAATAGTATTAGCACTTAATGAGTATCAGGATAAATTTTAATCATGGATGTTGACAACATTTCTGTTTTTAAATATCATTAAGAGTAGTGGTGCAGTCATATTATTTAATGCAAATGGTAATACCACAAAAATAAACATTAATATAGGTAAAACCGTCTTCGCAGCTGTAGCGAGCCTTTAGTTTAAAGCATTAAACACATTCAACACAGCAAGCTACTGACTACAAAATGTTAAGGATAGAATACACATGTTTATCTGAGGAGGATTATTTTTATGTAAATCAAATTGGTGCTTAGAAAAATTTTTATTTGCAACGTAAAAAAAGTTAAAATAAGTGTTTTTTATGGGAATTTTTACAATTGAAGTTTTAAAATTTGTTAACGCACTAATAATCCCAAAATTATTATATTACTTATTAAGTAAAATATTTTTTTATTAAAATACATTGAAATTAATTATTGAGGGGTTTAGCTGGATCCTATGCGCATTTCACAGTTGCTAATGCAGATCATCAGGGAACCTTTACTACAAGTTTCTTAAAACAACTAGAGTTATTATGTTATAAACTTTCATTTAAACAAATGAGAAGCTCAACAACAAATAACCAAGTTGAAACAAGAACTCAATAATCGACATGTTTTTTATTTTCTTACTTTACCATTACTACATTGGCTGACGTTTTTTAGGTTTAAAACACTAATTATTAATTTGACTGCACCCGGTCAAAAAAAATACTTGTGTGGCAACACTGTATACTTAAATAGCTCTTGTTGTTATTTACATTTATTTTCTTTTTACATACTCCTTATATCTACAATTTGAAAATGGAAAAAAAGTCAGCCAATGTAATTGTGGTTGTTATAGTGTATTTTTATTTATAACCTGGAGGGTCCCTTGGGAATCGCAGGTTTTCTTTATTATAGTTAAAACGCTTACAACTGTCACTGCAAACTGACTGTCACTTTTATTTTCTATAAGCTATTTATACAAAATATACTTTGATATATTTCTACAATATTTTACTTACAATTCTTTTTATTATGCTAACTAGACAATAACTTATTTCATAAATGTTGTTTATCTTTTGACCCAATTACAACATATCGATATTGCATAATTTGTTAGCGAAAAGAAACCAAGTGAATGAACTGGCTACTGCTGCGTCAACAAATATGTGCAATGCATGGGCACGCGGGCTGTTTAAAAATGATTCACAACATCCCTCCCCCTTATATCCAGATGTTTTCTAAGTATAGTAATTTGATCAAAATTCTTTGTCTTATTCTATATAATATCAAATATTTAAGTAAGTGACATGTAGGTGATCTATTCTATAAAATACATAAGTAAGTGCCTTCGACTCACAACATACATCCCCCATTTTTTCTGTTGATGTTCTGATTCTTGACATCTAAGTTAGGTTGACGTGCTTATGTGTTCAAATTTGTGGCACCTTTAAGTATTCAGTGATTTTCTTCTTTATGCAGGGACGCTCTTGCTTGTTAAAGTGTGGTTTTTAAAATTAGTACTATCTGGTTGCTGTTTATTTCAATTATTTTTTCTGTTGTCTCAGTTTTTACCGTACACCTCTTCGTGATAACACAATTTTTTGTAGGCTTAAGCTCAAAAATGGGGTTTCCTTCTTCCCAGCTATAGAAGGTGTTGTTGACTTCTACAATCAATTCTGGGTCACTTACTATCTCGTTCAGTTTTTGGTTGGGAATTGCTTAGCGGAAGCGACAGTCTGTTGTATAACTTGTTTTTTAGGACTTGAATTTGGATAAGTTGTGCCACAGTTAACCAGTCGTTAATTATCTTCCTTCCAAGCTCTGATACAGCTTCTAAGCTTTCCTTAGCCATATTTTGATCCGCCTCTATTACATCTTTTAGTGTTGCAATTGATTTTTTAAAATTAATGTTAATCAATACTTGATGATTTACCGTTTCGATCAATCTGTGGTTATTTGCATATATTGCTTGCTGATGGGCTTCTATGTTTTGCCTGTCTTCATCATCCATAGTTACCCATAGGAATTTCAATAACGAACCTCCTGCATTAATTAAACCTCGATTGGATCTTTGTGGTTGAAGGGTATATAATATCTTCTCTAAATCAGCAGTTTCATGCATGGCTAAAGTTTTGTATGTTGATTCATCAAGTAAATCCAGCATACTGTTAAGCTGTTCTATCATTTTTCCAATTTCGGGTAAATTAACCGTGTGTATGATATAGCCGTACCTGCATACTATACTGGTTTGACCCAAACTTATTTCAACGTAACCTTCATCTGAATGTAATTCTTCAATATACCGTGTCTTTTCGCTTGTAACTATTCCAATTAGAACATCAGACCCACCGTTGCAAACTGTAACACCGAGTTATTTATTAATTAAGGTGTACTCAAAACGCGGACAGTATGGATGACAGCAACGGAACTAGCATCGTCCCACTTAACGTGGACGGATAGACGAATGTCAATTTTCTGTAGTTGATTTCGTAGAGTTTTAATCTATACAAAGATTTGTTTGCAGTGTTCCTGGGATTTGACTTCCCGCAATAATCTGATCGAGCAGATTATTGGGAGTCCTGTTGTGCAGTCAGTAATTCATATCACCCGTTAGATAAAAGTATTACTTGATGTTCAAGCTGTTGTTTTGTGGTGTATGTTGTAGATTTTTCTTCTGATTTGGTTGTTGGAAATGCATCCGTTATGTTGTTATTGCTGGGGTAAAGTTGTAGCTTCAGATATTACTTACTAATGGCGGCAGGAGACTATACGCCTTGTGTTGTCAATATTAGACGTTTATTGAATTTGAATTTGTTGTTGTTGTTATCTTTGTTGTCTTCACTGCATGTATGCCAATCTTCTTGTTCTGGGGGTTTTTATGTTTCAAATACCAAAAAGATTTTTTTCATTTTATACGCAATCTTTGTTTATATATTTCAATTTACTATTAATGTAATCCTAAGAACTAAAATTTCACTGACGCAAGAATATGATTTTTATTCCTGATAATCAAGAGATGTGCTTGAGTACTTGATAACTGTAAAATGTGTGCACTTTTGTTTAATTTTAAATGTGAACCAATTAGTCCAAGCTTACTGAATAATTGTTATTGGAAGGGTACTCAAACACATCTAGTATGACCTACATTTTACCATATACTTTTCTTTTCTTAACCTGTAATTTTAATGTAAAAACAAATTTAAAAAGTAAAAGTAGAATATTATTATTTACGCGTTTATGATTATTGTTGGTTTTCCTTCTTTCAAATAGATTACTTGCTTTAAAAAAACTTATTTATGAGATAATGTTTAACTTTTTTATGGCTCTACTAGTTTTGTTATTGTTAATGTTTTTTTTATTTTGTTTTTTTATATGTATATGTGTATGTATATGATCTTACAAAAAATTCTTATTCAATTATAAATTGAATTTTAGCTTACAATACAAATTTTCCTTTTGATTCATTTCAAAACTTGCAAATCAAATTCTAAATAAATCTAACAAAAAATAGATTAAAATTGTACCAATCATATGTTTACGTAAAATCTAATACAAAAGAAAGTATTCATCAATTAATGTTTTCGGTCAATTGTAGCTTAAATTCTAAATTTGCAAGCAAATTAAAAAATATAATCAATATGCTTACATAAAATCTAATGCAGAAAAAAGTATTAACAATGTGGAAAAAAATTAATTAGTATTATTAAATTGTTTATAGATGAAACTTCAATTTTTTTTGTAAATAATACAAATATTTAATAATATTTATTTACACTGTAAAATTTACTGACCTAGCCTAAGGATTTTAAAAACCTTGAAAACTCAAATTACTTAATAAAAATTACATTTATATTGTTTTGATAAAAAAATTAAATTCAATATACATATCGCACTCAATCAACAAGAGGGTATCAATCAAAATTTTAAAATTTTCAGTAGAGACGAAAAACTGTTAGTACTTATATTTTATTTTATTTGAAAATTCTATTGCATATTGTAAGAAATTCCTATTGCATATTGTAAGAAAATTCTATTTGAAAATATATTTTCATTGTTTTTATTCTAAAACATTGTTATTATTGGGGAAGAATATTTTTGCTTTGAAAAGAGTCACAACTCAAAAAAAATTTAGCAATTTTATCATAAAAACCATCACATTTCGAATCAAAATTATAAAGTAACACAAATTCTATCAACAAAATAGTAATGGGAATACACTGAAATTTTAATAGTTGATATATATTGATGATGTTAGTTGATTTCTTGCAAAAAGTGAATTTTTAAACATTTTGAGTTAATACCCTCTTGTTGATAAGGTGCGATATGTATGTACTGATGATTACTCAGCAAGTGTTTAATGTTTTGGTGTATTTTTGTCTTTTTTTTAGTGCTTGTAATTTTGTTTTAGTTGCAAAATAATGTTCTACTTTTGAATATGACGAGAGACAATAAAACAAAACAAAAATAATTAAGAGGAGAAAAACAATAAAGCACCATTGAAGACAACTTTCACAATAAGATTTTAAATCTTGAAATATCACAAACTAACATCGATTTAAAAATGATAAAAAGAAAACTGTATTACTTGAAATTAGGATTACAAAATTTCATCGGTATAAATGATTTTGATGGCTTTATCAAAAATCAAACAGGAAGAATTAAACATATCAATAAAATCAAGAAGGAGAAACATAAAAGGAAACTAAATACACTGAAAGAAAAACTATTCTGCAAATTGGGATTTTCTTATAACTCAGACTGGTTTGAAAATAAAACAGAAATAGATATTCCTTGGGAAAGCCAGTGGTTACTGTCGTTAGGAAAGAAGTTTGCATTGCCTATTCATAAACAAAATTTCTCTCCTTTAAAAATTATAACTGATGTTGAGCAATGCATCCAGAATATAGATGACAACGTTTTAGAAAAAGAAATAGCTAGAAATAAATTGGCAACTAAAATAATACAACATAAGAGAAGCCTTAAGAATAGTCCTAAAGAAAAATGAATACTTGCTATATATGAAAACACAAAAAATTTTTTGGGAAAAATCACAACAGTATTATGGTTACACAATCTGATAAAGGCAATAAAACAGTAGTTATCTATAAAGAGGAATACAAAAATAAAATACAAATATTGTTAGAAGATAAAAATACATACCGTATCACCAGAATGGACCCCACCACTAAACTAGTTAAAATAAACAATAACATTGTCACGGGTTTATACCAAAAAGAATATATCAATAATTGGCAAAAACGTTCCATATTATGCACAGCAGGAGCTGCCCCTAGAATATATGGATTACCAAAAATTCATAAAGAAGGTACACCTCTAAGACCCATAGTTTCGTCTGTGCAAGTTCCATGCTATCAATTGAGCAAATATGTGGGATCCATCCTCAAAACAATAATTTCAGACAAATATAATGTAAAAAACTCTATTGATTTAAAGGAAAGACTTAAAGGTATAAAACTGGATTGTAACGATTCATTGGCATCGTTCGATGTCGTCTCTTTATTCACAAATATTCCTCTAAACACTGCAATAAGTAATATAATGGCAAAATGGGACATAATTAAAAATCATACAAAAATACCACGCCCGAAATTTATAGATATTTTAAAATTCTGTCTATACGACAATAATTATTTTGTATACGATGACAAGACTTATGTGCAAATTTTTGGTATGCCAATGGGAAATCCACTTTCTCCTACAATAGCTGATATTGTACTGGATACTCTACTTGACGTAGTATTTATTGAACTTAGAAGCAAGAACATTGAAATTAAGTACGTAGCCAAATACGTAGATGACGTTCTTGCCATAATCCATATTGACGACAAGGATGAAATCCTCAATATCTTAAATAGCTATCATCCAAAAATAAAATTTACGATAGAAATTGAAACACACAGAGAATTATCGTACCTGGACACCAAACTACATAGAGATGATAACAAAATAATGATTGACTGGTATGCTAAGAATATATCTTCAGGAAGAATTATAAACTTTAATTCGACACAGCCGAAAAACCAAATCATAAATACAGCAAGAAATTTCATTCAAAGAGTCCTTGGCATTAGTGACGAAAGATATCATACAGAAAACATTAAGAAAATAACTAATATTTTAATAATGAATTGTTTTCCCACAGGTTTAATAAAATCCCTCATTACGTCGCACAGTGGCTGAAAATCGTTTTTCATTGGCCAAAAGTCTAATTTTTTTTTGTCACCGATTTTTAAAATTTTTACGCCTTTTTGTAGCTAATATATCCAGATTAAGGTAGCCAAAAACTTAGGTTAAACTATTGATAATTGTGGGCGTGGCATGCTGTCAAACTCAACCGTTTTTTTAATTTCAGAAAAAGGTGTTTTTCTTTTGTTTTTTATCAAAAATAAATGGTTACTACTCGCAAGCTATCATCGATAACGGCCTGCGGTCTTTTTTATAATGTTGGTAGGACTATAGTCTTTAGTTGTTGTAAGTGGTCACAGCTCTAGCGTTTAATATTACGGGCGTTATGAAATATTTATGAAACTACTATATTTTTCTCAAATTTAAATTTTAGTGGAATAGAACTTCTAGGGAACAAAAGGGAACAAGAAACGTATACCACCAGGAGAAAGGTGAAAGTGTCCTCTTTAACGCTATATATACTTTTGCACCCGTGACGACCCGTGGGTAGAACACTTTTTTCATTTTAATGAAATTACTCTAAAAAAAATTCAAATTAATTTAAACAGCCCTATAAGTACTCGTATACAATAGTGTCTTAAATTTTCACTTTTTTGCCTAAAAGTTTGTTTTTTTTTACTTTAGACTACGTAAAACGAAAAAAATTAAATATAATACCTGCGAAAGGGTTTAATGGCTTTGTTTTGATCAGCAAAAAATAAGTCATAAAATTATCACAATAGGTTCTACAGTAAACATATGATCTCTTTCTGAATTTACCTGTTATCAAATGTTAGGGTCAACCAAAGTCATAAACATTTTTATAACAATAATGGCGACATTAAACCACTAAAGATAAAAAACAACCCCATATTGGCGAGATACTAATCAGTTTTACCTGATATTAAGGTCTGAATAACATGTGCAGTTTTGTTCAATTTAAGCACTACCTGCTATGAAATTAAAGATCAATGTGTGAATAACATGTATCTAAAAATGTATAAAACTACGGATTCCATAAGGGATTACTCAGTAATAAGTTAATCCTTTAATTGTACGGATAAAATATAACAAATAAAAATATTCAGATAAATATGGAGAGCTTCAGTTATAAAGAACTGGCCGAAGAGTATTTTAGAAACAAAAACCAGGAAGATGTTCTTAGTTACGTTAAAATAAAATTAAACCTAAATTCGTGTAGCACCGAAATGCAAGAGCAATTATCTAATTTCGTCAAAGCACTAAAAAAACGCTACAAAGAAGTTAGCTACAGTAAACAAAACTTTTATATAAAAAGTGCAAACTGGTTAGAAGGCCAACTTACTGTCGCTGCAGAAACAGCAAAGCAAGATAAGGCTGGAAGACCACGCAAATCATTAATGGGCAACTGCAGTGATAGATCTAAGAGGCGGAAACTTAAAGATTTTAACGATGCAATTGGTTGTACAAATATAAAAGAATCTTTCCTACATCAATTACGATCACAGAACCAATTATCAAAAGTGGATATCATTGAAAAAGTTGTTAAAGCTAGTCCAGTGAGAACAAAACGGATTCTTAAAAGTATACCAACTCCGAGTGATGCAATACAGTACACAAAAGAGGAGGCATTAGCATTATTTCTGGATTTGAAATTAAAAAAACAGCAATATATTAAGCTCAGACTGCGTGCGATTGAAAAAGGGTCAAATATGTATCCAGCATATCATTACATAACCGCTGCTAAAATAGACTGTTTGCCATCAAAGGACACTATTACAATCACACCAATTTCGGCAGAGATACAACTACAATCTCTACTTGATCACACAGCCGAACGCTTTCTACAATCAATAACAGGAAATGAGTTAAAGAAATATGGAAACACAAAGTTAATTCTTTTTTGTAAATGGGGATGTGATGGTTCCTCGGGACAAAAACAATACAAACAAGCTGTATGTGAAAATATTTCGGACTCAGATATGTTCATGGTATCATTTGTACCATTGCGATTGAAAAAGATTTTGGAAGATTCAGAGCCTTCGACTAGTACAACGCAAACAATGGATATTTGGAAAAATGAGACACATCTTCTACGAAATACTGCAGGCCAATTAAATTTGAATTCAAAAAAGAAACTCATGATGCCATTAACAAGGAAGTTAGTGATATCAAGGCCCAAATTGCAACACTACAGCCATTACAATTACAGTTAGATTGGCAGCAAACTGAAGTAAGCTACCAATTAGTGCTGACAATGATAGATGGAAAAGTAGGTCAGGCTTTGACTAACACGAAGGCTGCATCCAGCTGCATTATATGCCAAGCAACATCAACCCAATTAAACCAAGTCCCGACAAAATCATTAGATAATACCGATACATATGAATTTGGATTATCACCACTACATGCAAGAATACGACTTATGGAACACATACTAAAAATCAGTTATGATTTGGATTTCGGGTCTTCAGGATCAATAAGAAACAACGAAACCAACAAAGAGTTAAGAAGTTCAAAAAAGAAACATGTTCTAGATGAATATCGCAAATTAGGATTGATTATAGATCAGCCAAAACAAGGGTCAGGCAATACAAATGATGGCAATACCGCAAGAAGATTCTTTTCAGATCCAGAAACAGCATCTGAAATAACAGGAGTGGATTTAAACCTTATTTTCAGGTTTAAAATAATCCTAGAAGTACTTGCGTGCAATGAAGAAATTGACTCTAGAAAATTTGGAGATTATGCTAAGGAAACTGCAAAAATATATACAACCAACTACCCATAGAGAAATATGTCTGCAACAGTTCATAAAATCCTTTATCATGGAGAAGATATCATTAAATATCATTTGGTGCCACTTGGAGATCTATCAGAGGAGGCTCAGGAAAAAAGAAACAAGGATTACAGATTTTATAGAGAGCACAATACTAGAAAAATTTCACGAAATTCAACAAATGAAGATCTATTTAATATATTATTGGCAACGTCAGATCCGTTCATCTCCAGTATTCGAAATCAATGGAAAGTGGAACATCGGGATTTAGATGAAGAAGCCAAAAAACTACTAAAGAACAGAAATAGCACAGAACAAAATATGGAATATTTACAATCAATATTTGAGTCAAATGAATAATAATCATAATTGCCTTTCATTGTTATTTAAGGTACGAAAAGCATACTATTAGTAAAAAATAATAATAAACAGAACCTACCATTGTTACAAATGCTATTAAAATTTATTGCAGTTTTTATTTTTAATATGTTTTTTAAAATGATCAAATTTGACAGCAAAAAATAATAAATTTTTCTGTAGTAATAGCAATATTTTTAGATAATATTATTAAAGTTTTTTTTTAAGTGTAACTATTCTTTGAGTTTAAACAAAATTGCAAATTAGACAGCAAAAAATTTTTAATTTTTCTGTAATAATAGCAAAATCGTTGATTTTACTATTTTTTTTTAGTGTAAAATTTTTTTTGAGTGTAACATTAAATAAATTACATTATTACAAAACATATTTATAATTATTACTAATTTCCATATATTAAATTTTTTAATAAATAAAAAAATAATAAACCCATATTTCACTCTAAAAGTTAACAAAATTCAAAAGTTCAACTTTGAGCTAGAATTCCTTAAAAAGTCCTCAATCAATTTTAATGTAATTAAAACTGAGTCAAACTGAACTAAATATCTATCCACTAAAATAAAAATTACTTCAATATTTTGATCAGTTCAAAAGTTACAGAATTTTGGCCAATTAAAAACGATTTTCAGCCACTGTGCGTCGTACCAAATTACCAAAAATGCCAAGAGTGGAAACCCTAATAAAGCAGAAAAACATTTTTACAGTGTTAAATACATACCAGGTCTCACTGATAGGACAAATATGAAAGACAATAAACAATAAATTCAGTGAAGTGCGACTTTGACCCTCGCACGAAGGGTTCCGTACGGGCACGAGATATGTAATTCAATACGAAAAATATAAACTTTAGTTTTGGCGTTTTTGGGTTTTTTCGGTTTTAAGCGTTTTTTTAGTTTGGGGTTTTTTTGAATTCATTGGCGATTTCTGAGTTTTGGCACTTTTTTTTTGGTTTTTGAAGTTTTTTTAATTTTGGCAATTTTTATTATTTTGACGATTTTTTTAATATTCGCGTTTTTTTCATATAGGTGATTTTTTTTTGGTTTTGGCGATTTTTTTAGTTTTGGCACTTATTTTTCGTTTTGAGGATTTTTTTCGGTTTTTGGCGTTTATTTCAAATTTTGGCGATTTTTTTCGTTTTGGTGATTTTTTTTAATTTTGTAGATTTTTTTTAATTTTGGCGATTTTTTTCACATAAACATTTATTTTGGTTTTGGCGCCTTTTTCGCGTTTTGGCGATTTTTTTTTGGATTTTGGCGTTTTTTTATATTGGCGATTTTTTTTTAATTTAAACGATTTTTTCGAATTTGGCGATTTATTTTAGTGCTACAATTTTTTTTTAATTTTGTCGATTTTTTTCGATTTGTCGATTTTTTTTAAATTTTTGGCGATTTTTTTTTCAGGTTTTGGCGATTTTTTTCGGTTTGGCGATTTTATAATTTTCGGATTTTTTAGTTTTACCGGTTTTGAAAATTTCAAGAGTTTACCTCTTACGGTTTCCAAGATATAGCAAGTTGTCAAAATTACATAGTAAAAATTGCATTAGCTCATGGACCTCCCTTTAATTTAAATTTTTTAATATTTTAATGTTTATTGTTGTAGTCTATATAAAACTACACTAATTTTACAAATTTCAAGTGTCAATATACATATGTATGTACATACGATTGTATGTATATTACATGGGATTTTAACATTTTTCATCGCTCGTTTTGGAACACCCTTTAATTTCTAATTCTCATGTATTTGTTGTTGTAGTGGCCAAGGTTCTACATACTCTGTCGAAATTTTAGGTCCGTAGCTCTTACGGTTCCTGAGAAAATACCGTGTGACGGACAGACGGACAGCGTAGCGAAAACAAAAAGGTTCCTTTTTTCACCTTTGGTGTACGGAACCCTAAAAATGACATGAAGAGTTTGCTTGTTTCTGTATTCTATATCTGTTGTTGTTTTGTGTTCTGTTCTGTTTCTTCTTTCATAACTTCTACTGTGCCTTGTTGAATGTCTTGTTTTTAGTACCCGTACCTTTTGTTTTCTTATAATTTTCAGGTCTTTTTTTTATTTAATCTTCTTTCATAAAATTTTTCGTAGAGTGGCAGGTCTCCCTGGGAGGTAACCACCATTAAGACGCCTAATTAGTTAAGCTACACACGGTTTTACCAAATTGTTATGGTAAACCTTCTCTGAATTTCTAATTTTTCGCTTAACGTTTACAGGTGTTGGGACTTCTGAGACTTCGTAAGGACCTAACCAAATGGGCGAGAATTTGTTCTTTCGTGTTTGGTTTTTCAGGCATACTTGTTGCCCTACCTTGAATGTCCTTGTCTTTGTCCCCTTCTCGTAATCCTTCTTGGAGTTAGCCTTGGCTTGTTCTTGATTTAATTTTAATAATTGATAACTTCGTTGTATTTAGTATTTTAAAATCTTACTGAAATTATCTACATTATATACGGGTGACGGCGTTTCTTTTAGTTTAACAGGTACTTCAAACTTGAATCTATATAGGATTCTATTAGGTGTTTGTTTGGTGGACATATGCCTCGTATTATTGTGTACATGCATATCATGATGTAACCATTCATCCCAACTAGTGCCATCCATTTTAACGAAACTTCTCAAATACTCTGCCAAAGGTCTATGAGTTCTTTCCACCGATAAAATTTGTACCATTATCAGTTACTAAAAACTTGGGGATAAAAAACCGGAAATTATTTCCTTGAAGAATTCTTTTGCCACCGTGGTTGCTTCAATGTCTGGGACGGCCGCACATGCCAGGAATTTAGAGAAATCGTCCAAAAATTTTATTATATATTTATTGTCCCTACAAGATTCTGGTAATGGCCCAAAAATATCCATATAAAGTCTGTCAAATGGTCTATTCAGTGTTTTTGTTAAAATCCACGGCATTCTTTCTACTTTTGAACTTTTGTTTTACAGGTGGCAATATAGTTTTTAATTTGTCGCTGCATACCATACCACTTACACTGATTTCTAATGCGATGGAATGTTTTCAGTGACCCTTGGTGTCCTCTCAAAGGTGTATCGTGAGTAGTAGGGAAATGATGAAGGTTAAAAAAAAATCATCTTTTTGGGATGCATTTTTTGGGATGATTTTTATTTGGATGATTTTAGAGATGAAAATTTGAGATGAAAAAAAAATGTGGGATGATTTTTTTTGTGTGAAATGCAAGTGCATAAGAAAATGTTATTGCTGTTGAATAGAATTTTTTTATTTTCATTGCACACTTGATGTGATGAAACATTTTAGGGATGACTTTGTTTAACGAGCCTTTATGTTTGTCTGCCGGTTTGTCTCTTTAATAATAGTTGTACCTATTTCTGTCTCTTAAATCACTTGAAATCGTCAATAGAAACCTTTTTGTTTTTTGTAATTATAAACACCGGCTTTAGTTTGAAATATTTGTTGCTTATCATTTTCCAAATGCTGTTATCTGTACGTTTATAAATTTGCTTTTTTATTGCTGTTGGCTGGTAAGAAGAAAAAGGGAAAATAGTATTCTTTTGTTTTATTTTAGGATGAAAATATAAAAATTGAAGGACGAATTTTATTTTAACAAGCCTTGTGTATTAATTGTGCGTTTGTTTGTTCTCATTAAATGCTATAAATTTGGTTTTTTATTGCTGTTGGGAGGTAAGAAGAAAAAGGGAAAAGAATTGTATGTTTGTTTGCATTTGAAGATGTATGTATATTTGAGAACATTTGCATATAATATAATTATTTGAAATAAATTATTTAAAACATAAGAGGAGGCATTTTCATTATTATGTAGGAACTAAGTAAGAGTAATTATGAAGGTATGAATAAAAAATATTAAGAGATGAAAATTTTAGTTTCAGAAAACAAAACTCTCCTGATTAAATTTTTTTGTTTATTGTGTACCAAATAAATTGATATAAAAACGCAGCTTCTGAAATATTACTATTCATTACCTCACTGCAATCCTTTGGTAGCCAACTATGACATCGAAAAATATTACAAACATTGAGGTTGTTGAGGCTTAATAAACTGAAAGCAAAATCATACATATCTGTGAAGGAATTACAACCAACAAGGCCATATAAAGTGATAATGATCTTTCGTCATAAGACCAAATATGGAAATATAGTGATTGCAGAACTCGAGGATAGAATGCTATATCTTCCCAAACGCTACAATAGCGTAGATGACAAAATAATTGAAGGGGCTGGGGTTGAAAAATTTTCTTTAACAAAAAAACTAGAAAATTATTCATACACATTAGAATTGGCGGAGATACTTCCTGACGAAACCGAAAAAACTATTGAAGACAATGAAGGCCAAACTCGCAACCCTTTTTTACTTGGGAAGGAGGCAAAATTCCAAAAGTTCATTAAAATATGAGCAACTTACATTTGAAATAAAAGCCTTATTTTGTAAAACGCAATGTTGTAAAATTTCTTTAAATAAAATAGTATTTTAATATCTGTTCAATAAAATTTTGTTTAATGTAATTTTTTTTGTGGAAAATTAAAAAAAAAATTATTAGTCGCCTTTGGTCTTTCCTTGGAGTATAAGCAGAATGTCCACAAATCCAATTCGAAAATTTCTAAAGGACTTTGAAGGGCTTATTTTTAAGGATCATCTTCAACTTATTGAAGATTACTTGAATCACAAGAATCAAGAAAGGATACAAATTTAAAAATTAATAAAAAAATATTTATTATCAAACAGATTATAAGTTTATTGTTAATTGAATATAATTATAAAATAAAAACAAATATTATTGTAATTGAAGTTGTTTTATTTTATTATAAATAATTTTGGGTAAAGTATTCCAATTATCGAGATGATGATCAATCAGATGGCAATCAAATGATCAGCTGGAAAATAAGTTGATAACCAGTTGGTGATCAGCTGGAAAAAAAAATTGATGATCAGCTGGAAAATCAGTTGACGATCAGCTGATAGTCAACTCACAATAAAGTAGCAAACACTAGTTTGCACTATTATTCTAGGTGTCTCATTCTATTGATATATATGTAAACAACATCAGAGCAAGAGAGATATAATATTCCTTTTGTTAATAAGGTGATGATCAGCTGGTTTTCAACAGGAAAATTAGTTGGTTGATTATCAGCTGTTAATAACTAGCGAAAGAAAACTCAAGCCTTGTTGCTTACACATAAGAAACGTATGTTTTATTCTAACTTCTACCTTTCAACAAATAAGATAAATTGAGTGAATTAAGCAAAATGTCCTTAATGAATAGAAATAGAAATACTCGCTCAGGAAGAGCACAAATTCAAATAAAAGAAGTAATCATCCTACCGAGGTTAGATCTCCAGCGATTTCTTTTTATGTATGAGAAGACAGATGATGAGCTACTTGCCAATACAGTAGCCTTAATTGAGATGCTGCATGATTGTAACGATAAAATCTTAGATGAAAGAATCTTAGATGAATGTGAAGCTATTTACAACATGAGATGATTTTCACATGCATATATATATTTTTGTGTATTTAAAATGCTTTATAAATAAATGAGTAAATAAATAAATAAAATATAAGGATAAACAAGAAATAAAATTAAGTTTAAATTTGATTTAGCCTTTATACTTTACAGTTTAAATTTTATTGAAATTGCAATTTTTACATTTAGTAACATTGTAAATATTATAGTATGTTGTTATCAGTTGCTTTGCTACTTCTTCCGCTTCCATATTTTTCCTTCGGTAGTGCAAGCAGAAGCAAGTATCTGGCCCACATGTAGTATTATCATCCGACCAAACACAATCTTCATAATGTTCTCCAAATTTATTTTTCTTTGTCTTCAATTTATGGCGCACTCTAGTTGAGATTGAATATTAATGAGTTTGTTTTTATCTTCATCCGAAACAATAAGTGAACATCTTTTCATGAAATCGTATATATCTTTTAGCACCATTCTTACAATCGATTATGACCAAGAACTTGCACGAAGTATTTATGAATAAGCATTAACATTCTGAAGTGTGGTATTTATACTTTTAACTAATTACATATGAGCTAGCATTACATAAGTAGACACACAATTACTTACTCTCATCATTCTTCTATATATAACGAAAAGAATTTTTATATTTATTTATCAAATTTTTATTGTAATAATATATATTTATTTTTTTAACTAAATATAAAATTTACATTATTTTTCTTATTTCGTTTGTAAGAGGAATATATTCAAACATCTTATCATGTATAATCAAACAATATGGAGCTGTATTCGACGGAATATTTTTCAAGGTTTTTAATTCAATGCGAATATCGATAGGTCCAGTTTTAACTGATTCATTTTGATGAGTAACGTCTAAAACTATTATTGGCGCCATAGTTTTGAAATTTTCCGGGGTTAATAATGGTTGGGAATCACGTGAATAATAACTTTGTTGAAATTTTAAATACATATCGTATAGAATTGCAAAACGATTTCTGTCAAATTTTAGATTTAAATCATCATATGAATATGTGACAGAGTTAAGATGCACTTTAATATCACTTAAATCGCAATGTTGAAACTTGTTATCAACATTTCGAAGACCCAAAAATAAAAAACGCGGTCTCTCGTTTTCGGTAGCTAGCTTAACATTCCATAATACTGTTGTACTTTCTGGAAGTAAAGGATAGTAATACGTATCCCAACTTCTAAAACATATTTTTAATGGATGGCGATTGTTTATTGTTTTAAACATCTGCAATTTATATGCATCAGCAAGTTGAACGTGCGGTACTTTCGAAGTAATATTTAAAATTGATAACTTTATTTTTTCTGCTATCGTTTGAGATTTAAGAACTTGTCCATCATCTTTGGATCGGGAAAGTATCAGCTCATGTTTGGAATTAACAATAATTTTATTAAAATCTTCAGCAAATCCGACTTAATATTTTAATGGTACACAAAAATTGAAATAACCCTTTTCAAGTGTAAGATCATCAATATTAAAAGGAGACCATACTGCATTTAGTAGACTATCACTTTCAGATTTATTCAGCGAGACATAGTTTTTTAATTCTGTTGCAATACCCAAATGACGTGGGCGGTCAATTTCTATACCATTAATTTCATAACGAATTTCATCAAATAGATGTGTCATACAATTGTTTAAGAGCCGTATGGATGTAGAAACTGATGAGTCCTCTTTCGTAGCAAGTCCTTCTATATATAGAAGACTTTCACTTGGTAAAACATACAAATCTGGATTTTGAATTGATATACGAATTTCATCATTATTTTTAAATGATTGTAAATATGATGTGTAGCTGTGGTACTCTTTTTTGACAATGGAGTTATCAAATAGCGGTTTTTGTAAAATGTTAATAATGTTGCTCATTGTTCCTTTATATTTTAGGTTTTACTTTAGATGAAACCCCAAATTGTTTAAAAACTCCTTATTATCCTCACGAAGAATAATGTTTTGTTTCTGTTGTACTATTTTTTAATTTGTTGTTTTTTCTGTTTGATTTATTGCAATACGATGGCTTTCCGGTTTCGTCTTCCGTTGATAAGGTTAGAATGAATGGTGAATGCTTTTGCAAGTCAGTTTTATTGTATATAATCATTCTCTCATGGGCTTTAAATGCAATCGTATTGTTAATTTTTCACCACGAAAATTTATTAAGTTTCCGTCTTGATCAACAACTTTCAAAATAAGACTATTTATTGTTCTTGAACTTACAGGTAAATATATTACATTAGTTGGAGCCTCAGTTATTTTATATCCTGGACTGACGTTGAGTGAAAACTGATGCAAAATATGGGCAGACATATTATTTATGTATGATCCGCATACAATGTTACATTCAACGATTATTGTATTGATTTTGGTTATATCTATTGTTTTATCAGAGTAATGTTCCACGCCAGGCTGTAATACTTTTGTACTGAACCCTAATAAGGATCCGATTGATCTCTTCTTATTAAAATAAATTGAATCTGTAGTAATTTTTATACATGTTTGTAGAATATTATAATTTGGTCGTACATCAAGCGATCCAGTTGCGTTTATATTATGATATTTATTTGCTAATACTTCAGCTATATCTGAAAATTCATATGAGCCAACTGGAACTTCTCTTTCATGATTCCTAATATGAAATAAATTGTTTTCGACATCAACATTTGGGAATGAGTGATACGTATCGAAACTTACAAACATAGTTTTCATTTAGTTCGATTGGTGGAAAATAGTTTGCAACAAGATATGAAGAGTCTCCGTTTAATGTTAATGTAATTGACATTTTAAAGGCTGATGAGCGAATAAATTATTAATAAATTTGTAATGAGTTTTATGATGATGTGTTATTGGCATTAATCCAAGAGTTGTGTTCTGATGAAAAGCCTAACCATTTAACGTAAATTTTATTTCGTTTCCTTTTTAAAACTTTTTCAATTAAATATGTTTCTGGCAATTTAGTTTTCATTAGCTCAGACTCATAAAAACCACCTTTAATTTCGTGACCTTGATAGTCTTGTAATATATATGTATTAGGATTTGTATTTCTTATAGTTTTAATTTTAAATATTTCTGTAGTCCAATTCGCTGTGTAACCTTTTCCATTCCAAATATATGTTTATATTTACTTATTCGTACATTATCATTAACTTTAAACTTGGGTCTTTTAAAGACTTTCAAATTGTTGTAGACTGTATCCAATAACAATTTTTATTTGATGAATTTACTTCAATAAACGACATTTTTATTGTTCTATGGTAAGTGTTATTATATTTTTCAGCAAGTTGTTTATATATGTTTATCCATATATATGTTCCTAGGTAACTACACTCTTTCCACATCATTCCTTTAAGAGTTCTATTGAATCTTTCTATAATAGATGCCTTGGGAAAACTATATGTTAAATAATGATTTAATTGCATTAAAGGATGAAATCGACTATTGAAAAACTCTTTACTATCATCAGTTTGTAAATTCTTTGGCTTACGATTGCTGTTTCTGAAAATATTTTTCATAGCGTTTGTCACGTTTAGTGCGGATCTATTTTTTACTGCTAAACCCCAAGCCATTTTGGAAAAAGCATCTATCACTGTTAAGAGGTAGTTGAATCCATTATTATGTGCTACGTAATTGCCCATCTCAACCAAATCTGCTTGCCATAGATCATCGATTCCTTTTATATTAACTCGTCTTCTTTTAAAATTTTTTAGGGCTTGATTGTGAATTTCATTAACTATTTCTCTCTTATCTGAATTCATTTCCTTTACGCTAGTTGTTCCTTATTAATATGTAAACGGGAATTCCATTTGAGGTAGCTCGAGTTTTCGTTTTTTAACAACATCTACAACAGCATTTTTATTAATTGACTTAAATATAAATGATTCTATATAATCAAATCTTTCCTCGATATTCTTTCAAATACCTTCATTTGTAAAATTAACTTGATCAATCACTATTTTTTTCAATAGCTTTAACATTGCCATTAATCCCTTTTTTAATCAAGTCTCGTAATACTTTTACATCTCTTCTGATAACGTTTAATTGTGAATTATAATCGTTTTTAAGTTCCTCACTCTGATCCTTAATGGTTTTGATGATAACATGCATTTTGTGGATATCTTTTGCAATGACATCCATTTGGAAATTGTGTTTGTATGTACTTAACTGTAAATTATTCAGATTATTCTTAATGGAACTTTCTCCAAACTTATTTATGTAACTCATTTCTTCTAATATATTATATTAGCTTCTCTCAATTCGTCGTTTTTGTGATTATTATGACCAGCACTTTCCGATGAAAGAAGTAAGCGGAATCTGTCAACTAGTTCATTGGAATCATCCCAATATACTACTTGGATTTACTATTATCTGCAGTTTTTAATAATAGTCCATTACCTTTCTTTAAAACATTTGATTTCGTAGTAAATAAATATTTTATTATATGCTTTAATTTATATTGACGTTTATATGCATTTGTACTTATTAAAAGTTCTTTATAATTTTTCAAATCATTTTTAGTATAATGTATAGGTTTCGAATGAAACACTAATTCGAATAGTCCTGGAGTCATTTTCCACTTTATATTTCCTATTCGAATAGAATTATCTACATTAAAATTTAGTTCATTATTTGCATATCGCCAGTTTCCGCTTTCATCTATCTTGAATCCATAAACCATATCTATTTTTTTATTAAGCAAGAGCAGTTCTATATTTTTGACTAGTGAGGACTTATTATTATCATTTTCGGGTAACTTGTAGTTGTTTTTATGGTCGTCATTATCGTCACTAACTATTTGTAAATCTAGTTTTCTTTTTTTTTGTTAGTATGTTATTAATCATATTATCGTCATAACCCTCAGCATCATCAAAGTTATCAAAACTATCATTGGATGGTAGTGATGGAAGTTTTGAATCTGACATATCATTATCTGATTGATAAGCATCTGATTTGTGATCAGGTGTTTTTTTAATTATCTTTTTTAAAGATTTTAATGTAGGTGTATATGCATCTTTCAATAAATCACCGGATTGATAATCATAAATTTTTTTTAATTATCTTAGAGGTTTCCTTACAGGCTTAAATGTATCTTCCAATAAATTGAGTCTATCTACTTCGTTTAATTTTATATTTTTTAGTTTTTCTTTTAATATCGTTCTTGTTTTAACAATATCTTTTAATAATTTATTCATTTCGAACTAATTTGTAACTGGTTGTTATCTTCTTTGTATCTGATATTGATCTGGTTTGTATCTGCTTTATATCTGCTTTGTATCTGCTCTATATCTGGTTTGCATCTGCTTTATATCTGCTTTTTATCTGCTTTGTATCTGCTTTATACCAGCTTTTATCTGCTTTGTATTTGTTTTATATCTGCTTTATATCTGCTTTGTATCTGCTTTATACCAACTTTTATCTGCTTTGTATCGGCTTTATATCTGCTTTTATCTGCTTTGTATCTGCTTTGTATCTGCTTTATATTTGCTTTTATCTGCTTTGTATCTGCTTTATATCTGCTTTTATCTGCTTTTATCTGCTTTATATCTGCTTTTATCTGCTTTGTATCTGCTTTATATCTGCTTTTATCTGCTTTATATCTGCTTTTATCTGCTTTATATCTGCTCTGTATCTGCTTTTATCTGTTCTGCATCAGCTTCCACTTAAAGTTGTATGAATTTATCAAAACCTTTTCTATATCGTCCCTTATTTACAGCATCATCCTTACTCATAACAACGAATCCATAGTTATCTTTCCAGCACTCACTACATATACCCATAAATTCTCTAAACGACATATCTCCAATAACATGATCATTATATATATGTCGTAAATTCATTTCATCTTGTTTAAATATTATGATCATATTCGCATTATCACGTATTAGATGTTTGGGAATTTTTGTATATGTTTGACATAAATAAAAGCAGTCAATATGCTTATGTCTTCCCATGCAAAAGTAATCTCTTATATTATCTTGTTTACCACAAATAACGTCATCAAATATTATTATGGAATTAGAATTTGCTTCAGCGGGACTTAAAACTTTTTCATTTTCCGAAAATGTAAAAAGATTAATTCCTTTTATCGGATCGATCCGTTTTTTAAGGTAACAGTATTTTGGTTGATATAAAGACTTCGAATATATGTAAGTTTCTGAAGCTAAGACCATTAGGACTTTCTATTAGACTTAGGACTTTCTCTACTAATCGCATATTGATAACTAATCTGTTTTGCTATAAATTCAATCTTATATACGGAAATCTTATCATTTTCATTTTTAATATGTAACACATAAGACATATATATGTATATTAAAGAAAATAAACATTAACATGTTTATAAACTATAACAAAGGAGTTGGAGATAATCAGTGTAAGATTGGTAGCGGTTTAGTAAACAACTTAATAAACAAATTACATATTGAACTACATTTAGCTGGTTATCAGTTTTGTGGACCTGGAACAAAACTTGAAAAACGATTAGCGAGAGGGGACAAAGGAATAAATTTACTGGATGCGGCTTGTAGAGAGCACGACATTACATATTCAAAAACAAACTATATTAACGAAAGACATCAAGCAGATCAGGAACTAGCTGAAAAAGCCTGGCAACGATTAAAATTTAAGGATAGCAGTCTCAAAGAAAGAGAACACGCTTGGCTCGTAACAAGCGCAATGAAAACTAAAGTGAAATTGGGTTTAGGTATGAAGGATACTAAAATTTATAAGCTCAAAAAACCTAAGAAAAAGTTGACAAAAAGGACAATTTATAACAGGAAACTATTTTCATCTTCTATTAAAAATGCATTAAAAATTTAAAAAAAGGAAAAAACAGATAATATAAGATCTGCTGTCAAGATTGCGCAAAAATTCATACATCCAAAGTTTAAAGGGAAAAGGATATTTAACAGTCTTATCAGCACATGGAGGCTTAGCTACAGGCGGATCTGCTATAGCTAAGGCTGTGAATGATATAAAAAATGGAAGAAAACAACTAGCAGAAGCTATGCGGCATAATCAACATATGGAATCAATAGCAATGGGAAAAGGTTTATACCTAAAACTAAACTAAACTAGATATAATGAAATATTGCAAAAAACTTAAATATTTCAGAGGAGTTTTTATGTGCGATCGTTTACATAAAAAGCCATTTAGTCAGGAATGTGGTATTGTTAATTTAGACTATTCCAGCGATCCTGGAACACATTGGGTAGCTTATTACAAGAATTATAAATACAAAGAATATTTTGATAGCTTTGGAAATTTGCAACCGCCACAAGAAATAATTAATTACTTAAAAACACCTATTGAATATAATTATCAACAAAAGCAAAAATTTAATACATTTAATTGTGGTCATTTATGTATAGAATTTTTATTTAATAAATATTATTTAAAATAAATCTAAAAAACGTTGTTTCAATTTCAATACAGACATAATTTTTTTTTATAAATATATATATATATATATATATATATATATATATACATAGATTGATTTTTTCTTTCTTAAATATATACATATATATATATATATATATATATATATATATATATATATATATATATATATATACAAATTTGCTATATTTACAAAGAGCTGTTTATATATTCATAAGTACATAGCTTGAAAATAATAATTACAAATTAAATATCTAAATTCATAAAAAACTCGTCATCAGATGAACTGGTAATAAAATCTAGATATGAATCAGAAATATTCATAAAAATATCGTCATCTTTATCTGAATAAAATTCTTTAAATGTCTTCTGTCTATAATGTCCCCTAGCAAGTGTATTTATCTGGTTTTTATCAATAATTCTTTTATCATCAGAATAACTCAATACAACTTTATGTAACTTTTGAGTATACAACTGATGGTACTTGGATCTAAATGTAGTCATAGAATCTGAAATAATTTGTTTTTTGAATAAAATTTTTTTAAAATCTGCAATAGAATAATTCTTAATACAAGATTTTTTTATTCCTTTAGATTTCTTCACTTGATCCATCCCAACAGTTTCAAATGAATACATTTTTGATCGAAGCCCTACAAACTCTTTCATAATTTTTCCTTTATTTTCGTCTTTCATCATCCCAATGACTTTTTTGTTTAATAATGGTAAATTAAAAATGTCAGCCTGATATTCGGATGTATCAAACCTCGAAGCAATATCTTGACGGATATCATCATAAAAATCATCTGTTTTTATGGAATAAATAAAAGAGTCCGTATCCATATAATTTAGAGATAAGTTTTTTCCAAACTTTGGCTGCATGTATTGATAATGGAAGTCATACATCTTCCACTTAGAATATTCTAATACAGCAAACCCTATATAAATGGGTTTGTTGTATTTGATTTCATTATTTTGAGCTGAACTGCAAACATATTATCCGAGAACTGTGTTATACTCGAAAAGTTTGGTTTTGAAATCACTGCTCTTGCACCTAAATGGTTTCTCCTTGTAGTCTCCCACTCTGTGACAATTTTAACATCTTTGCGCTTATGGATATTTGCCATAGTTTTTCCATAAACAGCATTGTTGAGCAATTTAAAGAAATCTTTTTCAAACGAATTTTTTGCTATTGTTCTGTAATGAGTGTTTATATCAATATATGATTTAAGCCAAGGAGATTGCTTAAATTTGAATGCCCTGTACACTTTTTTAATATCAACCCATTTCTGAGGCATTGCTTAAGCACTCTATAGTGAATTTGATATTTTGATTTAGATGTGAGGTCAGCTATAAGTTTTCTGCATTTAGAATCACCGACCATTTTATTTTCTGGGCAAAAAGGTAGATCATTATGTTTATCATGTGTATTTTGGGGATACTCTAAATCGACTTCCAAAATATATCCAACAGTTGATGTATCTGATATATTATTCACATCTAAAATACGAAGATTTTCCTCATTAACCCACTAAAATTTTCCGTATGGTAGGTACTCTGACATTGCCCAACCATATAAATTGTTAGCGTCTAAGTACAAGTATTCTGAAGGCTTATTACAATCATAATCCTCCATATATTTATTATTTGCCTTAGTATACCTATTTGAACATTGTACTAGACCCCCTCGGATAGCCTCTTGCACAAAATTGTACATATTAATATCCGTAAAAAGTTTTAGTTCTATTTTTGTGGTCTTAAGCATGGCATCCCATGATAGAGAAGGGGCAGTATAATATTGACATGGATCAAGCTCTTAAATACTTTTACAAATTTGCCTAAAATTTTGAAAAATGTGAGTTAGCAACAGAATGTCAGTTTTTAAAATAATAAGGTATAATCTAGCATATTTTTACAGTTAAAGGTTTTCCAAACTTTCTTGGCATGTTCGTAATCATCCAAAGAGCATTCATTAAAGCGCTCCATTGAATCCATATAAGAGTAAGGAAATACTCCCTTTCTTCTTATCAAATTGAGTTCTTCTTTTTGAGGAAACAATTTATTGAGGATGTGAAAATTATCATCACTTAAATTGTTTGCCAGCGATTCTACGCTGGAGGCCATAAATCGGAAGGAGTCTAAAAAACGAATTTCAAAACTCCTTTTCTCCGATTCTAATGAACTTAATTTGAAATTTATTTGCTTGTGGTTTAGCTTGGTCTATATACGTATTTCATTGGCGCTTAAACCAAATAAATTTCAAATTAAAATATAATTATGACAATATGTCGAATAATAAACTTCTTAAATTCTAATGAACTTTGAAAGTGAAATATATAATTCTTTATTAAGAGGAATTACTTTTATATCACCATCAAAGTTAGAAAGTTCTTTTATAAACAAGTGACAATCATAAGAGGAAAAATTATGAAAGAAAACTGGTATAAACTTAGCAGTTCTATAAAGAGTTATGCGCTGACCCTCTATACTTGCCTGTAAAATGACAATGGTCACGCACTTTGTCATTTCTTAAAATTTTTCCACAAATGTGACAATTTGTGAAGAGAGCATATTAAATTTTTTTCGTCATTTGTCAGTGGCGTCATTGGTACTGTTTTTGATAAAAAGTTTATGTAAATGTCCGTCAGGTCGTTAATTAAATTTACTAAAAAAAACTCTAGATGCATCGTCACCAAAATAAATAATAAACCTATCTAAATTATTATTAAAACTACATTTCATAAAATAGCTAAAAGCACATGGAATGTGCTTTTCTATGTTACCACCTGTTGTTGCTGTTCCTCCTCCTCCTCCTACCTTTTCAAGATATGCCTCGAAATCGGCATATACAACAAAAGGCACGTCTAATTGTTTGTGATAATTTTCAAATTTTAGTATTGATTCGTCATTCCTCGGCATAATGGCAACAACTTTTTTGCAACCTAGCTTGTGCTCCTCCATCATCCTTTCATTATGTGAATATTGCAGACATGCATTACATAACAAAAGTTTTGCTTTGTGCCCAGTTATGCTGCTTCTTATTAGCCTGAAATAAATTATTATATGTGAATTAGTTAAAATATAATATATAATATAATATATATATACATATATATATATATGTATATGGTTTCGTATAATTACCTAGAGATATCTCTTATTAGGACATAATGAGAATATCCATCTTTCGATATTAGCAGCAGGTTGAATGATTGATTTTCTCATTTTCAGATAAATGATACGGTCCAACGATGGACTTATCTTCTAGTCCGAACACATTTACTCTAATGTTATGATTTTGACCCTCAAACGTTTTGATAGATTTAGTTCTCAGGAAATACTAAATTTTCAAAATTTAGAGTCCTATTATTAATAGTTATTATGTTGGAACTAATATCTATTGAATCATCATGTAGGGCAGCTGGACAGAGTGCTGCAATGATGCACCATTTGAAGCAATAATCGTCGTTGTTTTTAATATTTAATCAGGCGTTTTTGCGTTGAATCCACCGTGGGAGAGGGATGTAGCCTGAGCCCTTAACAAACTCTGCTCTATTAATGTTGATATATAATTTTTTAATTGTAATAAGGCTCCATCCGCTGTCTCTTTCTTGAAACTCTGACATTTTACGACAAATTTCCTCGCTTTGTTCTTTAAATATTTCCAAAAGATCATTGCTTACTGTAATAAATTTCATTCTGGAGCGGTGTGAAATCATGCAGGAATGTATTCCATCATCCACTATTTTTATATAGTCACATTCCAGCTCCATGTTGTATTTAAATGTCAGATGATGGATTTGTGCATCTGATAATATTTTAAAAGAATTTCTTTGAACTGATTCAAAAAATTCTTCAGGAAATAAAATTTCTTCCCTCTCATTTTTGTATGAGAAAGTTTGAATTCTATTTTTGAACGCTGTGGATTCCAGTTTCATCTCATTATTTACTTCATGGTTCTTCAAATTACTCATTATGGTGGAGGATGTAGATGCATGAGTCCTCTCATGCATTTTTAAATTATTTTTGTCCCCAAACCACTTCTGACACTCTAAACAATGCTGACTTTCATGAATCTCAGCCATTTTCTTTTCAGCAAAAACACGTTGGCAATATGTGCACTTCATTTTTATTTTTTCAGTTATTTTTAATTATTTTTATCAATATATAACGATTGTTTAACTGTTGTTTTACGACTGTTAGAAAATAATATGTTGTTGCTCATAAAATAATTTTCAAGTATAAAATAATTTTTGAATATATATATATATATATATATATATATATATATATATATTAAGAAAGAGATAGACTAATTTAATATTATCACTCAAGTATATGTTAACCTCTCTCTCTCATATGAGATAAATATATAATTTCACTTATATAATACGTAGAAAGATACATATGTAGTTGGAAAAGATAAGATGTAAACATTAGTTTGAACCTATCATATCTAATTATAAAGCATGAAAGAGATGCATTGAAATTAATCTGAAATAATAAATTGTATGCTAGAAACCTGATTTGAGTATTTGAGCTAGGCTATAAAATTTCAAAATCTCAAGAAAACAAGAAGGGGGTAGAAAAACCAAGTATCCCTTACATATGTCAGGACTACAATTAGCTGACTCAAACATTAAATTTTAGATTGCTTGTATTAGTGTTGGAGTACCTAAAACTATCTTTAATATTGAAGTAGATGCAAATATTTAAAAACAAAAATTTAAAGGATGTTGCTTATTACTGAAATGGATTCCCTAAATTACAAGTGTCAGCTCTGCTTAGAGCTCAAAGGGAAATTAATAAAATTTTCTAATGTCGCAAATAAATAAATTCAGTGAAGTGCGACTTTGACCCGCGCACGAAGGGTTCCGTACGGGCACGAGATATGTAATTGAATACGAACAATATAAACTATAGTTGTGCAATTTTTTTCGTTTTTGGGTTTTTTTCGGTTTTAAGCGTTTTTTTTTAGTTTGGGGGTTTTTTGAATTTATTGGCGCTTTCTGAGTTTTGGCAGTTTTTTCACGTTTTGGCGATTTTTTTTTTTGTTTTTAAAGTTTTTTTAATATTGGCAATTTTTATTATTTTGGGGTTTTCTTTATTTTGGTGTTTTTTTTATTCTGGCGTTTTTTTTTAATTTTGGCGTTTTTTTCATATAGGTGATTTTTTTTTGGTTTTGGCGATTTTTTTAGTTTTGGCACTTTTTTTTCGTTTTGAGGATTTTTTTCGGTTTTTGGCGTTTATTTTAAATTTTGGCGATTTTTTTTAAATCTGGTGATTTTTTTAATTTTGGCGATTTTTTTTCATTTAAACGATTTTTTCGAATTTGGCGATTTATTTTAGTGCTAGAATTTTTTTTAATTATGTCGATTTGGCGATTTTTTTCGGTTTGACGATTTTATAATTTTCGGATTTTTTAGTTTTACCGTTTTTGAAAATTTCAAGAATTTACCTCTTACGGTCTCCAAGATATAGCAAGTTGTCAAAATTACATAGTAAAAATTGCATTAACTGATGGACCACCCTTTAATTTAAATTTTTTAATATTTTATATATAAAAATACACTAATTTTACAAATTTCAAGTGTCAATATACATATGTACATACGATTGTATGTATATTACATGGGATTTTAACATTTTTCGTCGCTCGTTTTGGAGCACCCTTTAATTTCTAATTTTCATGTATTTGTTGTTGTAGTGGCCAAGGTTCTACATACTCTGTCCAAATTTTAGGTCAGTAGCTCTTACGGTTCCTGAGAAAATACCGTGTGACGGACAGACGGACACCGTAACGAAAACAATAGGGTTCCTTTTTTCACCTTTGGTGTACGGAACCCTAAAAACGACATTATTTAAATAAATACAACTTTGAATACTGTAAAGCGAAGAGTTACAAGCATCAACAAGTTACAACATCAGCATTGTTATCATCAACATCATCACCGTCATCATCAAAATCAGCGTCCTCCGCCTCAACATCATCATCAACATTATCATCATCAACACCGTCATCATCAAAATCAGCGTCCTCCGCATCAACATCACCATCAACACTATCATCAACACCGTCATCATCAAAATCAGCGTCCTCCGCATCAGCGTTGGACAAAAGAATATACCAATTTAAAATCGAAAATGATGATTTTTTAAAAAATTTGGATTAAAATAAAAATTTAATTAAAAAATCTTGTATTTTATTTGGCAGAAATCATTAGGGCCACTAATAAATTTTTTTTTAAATTTTCTCGGCTTATATACAGTTTCCACAAAAAAAAATTTACATTAAACAAAATTTCATTGAACAGGTATTAAAATACTATTTTATTTAAAGAAATTTTACAACATTGCGTTTTACAAAATAAGGCTTTTATTTCAAATGTAAGTTGCTCATATTTTAATACACTTTTGGAATTTTGCCTCCTTCCCAAGTAAAAAAGCGTTGCGAGTTATCATTCATTCATATTCATTGTCTTCAATAGTTTTTTCGGTTTCGTCAGGAAGTATCTCCGCCAATTCTAATGTGTCTAGTTTTTTTGTTAAAGAAAAATTTTCATCCCAAGCCCCTCCAATTATTTTGTCATCTAAGCTATTGTAGCGTTTGGGAAGATATAGCATTCCATCCTCGAGTTCTGCAATCACTATATTTCCATATTTGGTCTTATGACGAAACATCATTATCACTTTATATGGCCTTGTTGGTTGTAATTCCTTCACAGATATATATGATTTTGCTTTCAGTTTATTAAAAGCCTCAACCTCAATGTTTGTAATATTTTTCGATGTCATAGTTGGCTACCAAAGGATTGCAGTGAGTTAATGAATAGTAATATTTCAGAAGCTGCGTTTTTATATCAATTGATTTTAATCAGGAGAGTTTTGTTTTCTGAAACTAAAATTTTCATCTCTTAATATTTTTTATTCATACCTTCATAATTACTCTTACTTAGTTCCTACATAATAATGAAAATGCCTCCTCTTATGTTTTAAATAATTTATTTCAAATAATTATATTATATGCAAATGTTCTCAAATATACATACATCTTCAAATGCAAACAAACATACAATTCTTTTCCCTTTTTCTTCTTACCTCCCAACAGCAATAAAAAACCAAATTTTTAGCATTTAATGAGAACAAACAAACGCACAATTAATACACAAGGCTTGTTAAAATAAAATTCGTCCTTCAATTTTTATATTTTCATCCTAAAATAAAACAAAAGAATACTATTTTCCCTTTTTCTTCTTACCAGCCAACAGCAATAAAAAAGCAAATTTATAAACGTACAGATAACAGCATTTGCAAAATGAAAGCAACCGATATTTCAAACTAAAGCCGGTGTTTATAATTACAAAAAACAAAAAGGTTTCTATTGACGATTTCAAGTGATTTAAGAGACAGAAATAGGTACAACTATTATTAAAGAGACAAACCGATAGACAAACATAAAGGCTCGTTAAACAAAGTCATCCCTAAAATGTTTCATCACATCAAGTGTGAAATGAAAATAAAAAATTCTATTCAACAGCAATAAACATTTCCTTATGCACTTGCATTTCACACAAAAAAAAATCATGCCACATTTTTTTTCATCTCAAATTTTCATCTTTAAAATCATCCAAATAAAAATCATCCCAAAAAGATGATTTTTTTACCTTCCCCATTTCCCTACTACTATCGTGGAATGCCTTCATTACTTTCTTAATATCGTCTTTATTAATTAAATACGCTGCGGTATCTTCCTGTTCCATATCTTCGCTTGCATCTAATTCATCGGTTTGTGCTTCGCTTCCCTTATTCAGTTTTACTTGTACTTCTCTTGCTTTCGCTCTAGTTACTGCTCTTATGTTTACTTCTTCCATTGGGAGACGACTTAGTGCATCCGCTTACTGATTGCTTTTCCCCGGCTTATAACGTATCTCAAAATCGTATTCCATTAGTTTAAGTCTTAGGCGGCGTAATCTGCCTTCTTGATTCTTTAGATTCACAATACCTTTTAATGGCTTTTGGTCTGTGAAGACTGTAAAGGGTCGGCCTAGTAAATAGGGTCTAAACGTCTTTACTGCCCATATGATGGCAAGTAGTTCCTTCTCTATTGTAGAATATCGCTTTTCTGTGGCGCTTAGCACTATGCTCGCGAAGTAAATTGGTAAATCACTACCTGGCTCTTTTTGAGAAAGAATAGATCCTAAGGCTTCATTACTGGCATCAAAGGGGGATTCAGGACTGCTGCCTTCAGTTTGTCCATGGCTTGTAGGCACTCCTGAGTCCATTCCAATTTCACGTCCTTTCTTAATAATTTGGTAAGTGGTAGTGCTATATCTGAGGAGTTTGGAATAAACTTCCTATAATAGTTAACCAGGGGGCAAATCACGGTGCACGTTCGTGTAGAGAATTATTTCGATGGCTGCAATTTTTTGGATCACGGTATTCGATCGTATTTCATGTTACCTACTACTATTTTTTACATTGCTGTTGGCATATGACAATTAGAAAAACAAAACGAAACGGGATGTTCTATCATAAATTGCTACAAAACTTATTTTTGTTCCCCATTTACTTTATTTGTATTTGTTCTGGAAACGATTTTTCCCTTATTTATTTTTATGCACTGCCTATTGAACAATTTTTGTATTGATATTTAATTTCCTTAAAAATAATAAAAATTATACTTTCTAAACTAATTGTTCGAAAATATCCGGAAAATATTTATATTTTTATTACTTCTTTCTTTTTCCTTTGTTTTGTTACTTTGGTTTGTTTTGCGGCAAAAAGCTAAGAGTTTACTTGTTTTCGATAGTAGACTACCAATCGAGTGCAACTTCGAGTAGATACGTTTCGTTAACGATTGCCGTGATCCACGTTAAGAACATAGTTGAAGAGCCACATAAGCGTGCAGGTCCCGTGCAGTGTCGTGATTGCCAAGAATATGGCCATACAAAAGCTTACTGCAATTTACCTACAGTGTGTGTTATCTGCGGTGAATTGTACGGTACTGCAAGTTGTACCAAACCAAAAGATCAAGCGGAAAAAAATGTAGTAATTGTGGAGGTAATCACACCGCTAACTACAGAGGATGTCGTGTGTACGCTTTCGTCAAGCAGGCTATGGTGCAAAAACCTAAATTAGCTCCAGCTCAACCATTAAACGCGTACTCCGCCACTTTTACTCAAGTGAGCCAACCAGTTACTTCACGTGTATCGTACGCCGACTCTGCTAAGGCTAGTTCTATTCCCACACAAAATGTTTGACCGCCAAATAATTCAACGAATGCAAATTCAAGCTTTAACTTTAGTCGCCTTGAAGCTACTATTGACAATTTGGTGCAAACTATAAACAACTTTACAACAAATATGACTAACATGATGCAAGAAATGCTGAGAATGCAGAATACTCTGCTTCAAGCATTAATTAACAAGCCATGAACATGTTAAAAATATGTTTCTGGAACGCAAACGGCATTCGCCAACATAAAAATGAACTTGAGCACTTCCTTACGGAAAAAAAATATTGATATAATGTTGGTCTCTGAGACACATTTGACTTCGAGAAGCTTTTTCAAAATAAATGGCTACACTATGTATGATACAAAGGACCCTAGAGGGAGAGCATGCGGTGGATCTGCAATTCTAATTAAGTCAAGACTCAAGCACTATATCCTTGACAACGTTAGTGAAGAATATATGCAAGCTACGAATATTTTTGTAGAAAATTTTTGTTCTAATTTCGTAATATCATCAATTTACTCACCTCCCAGATTTTCAGTTACCGAAGATCAGTATGAGAAGTTCTACAAATCTCTTGTACCTTGTTTCGTAGCAGCTGGAGACTACAATGCAAAGCAAACGTACTGGGGATCGCGCCTTTTAACACCTAGAGGTCGAGCTTTGTTTAATACAATTTCAAAAATGGGCTTAGATGTTGTTTCGAGTGGGGAGCCCACTTATTGGCCTACTGACGTACGAAAAATTCCAGATGTTATTGATTTTGGCGTTATGAAAAATATTTCTAGGGATTTAATTAATGTTGAAACTTCTCTAGATCTCTCCTCCGATCACTCCCCCACTATCGTTACAATTAGTAACCCACTAAGAAGTGACTTACCTCACCCATATACGAAGATGACCAATCGTGTTACTTGCCTGGGATTCAAAAATATCTTAGTAGTCATTGCACGGAAAATATTGCGTTAAGAACATCCCAATGACATTGAAACTAATATTGCCAATCTTAACGAAATTGTTAAACAGGCTGCTGAACATGCCACTACCTCCCATCTGCAGACTGGGTTCAATAAAATTTATTCCAGGGATATTGAACATCTCGTATGTGAAAAAAGAAGAGCTAGAAGGGAATGGCAACAGCACAGATCACCTCAACACAAAATCAGATTTAAAGAGTGCACTAAACGACTCCAAGAGTTGCTTGCATCTGAATAAACTGCATCTTTTAAAAATTATCTGGAAGGCCTTGATGTCACACCAGCATCTAATTACTCTTTGTGGCGCGCTGCTAAAAAGCTTAAAACACCCGTTGAGTTTAAGCCACCTCCGCGCACATCTACCGGAGGTTGGGCAAGAAGCGATACTGAAAGAGGTAACATATTTACTGAGCATTTAAAATTCGTATTTACACCAAATACATGTACCGGTGTTGCTGATCTGCCGCGTGTAGTTGCTCTACCCCCTCGACGCTTAAAATTTACGATGTGTGATGTACAAAAACTAATTGCCGAACTCAACCCGAAAAAAGCTCCCGGTATGGATGGAATTAGTAACCAGATGCTGATTAAGTTACCTCGTACTGCAATTAGAATCCTTTTATTAATTTTTAATGCCATTTTACGACTGGAGTGTTATCCAGACTGCTGGAAGCTTGCCAAGGTTAAAATGATTCCAAAGCCAGGTAAAGATCTTACCAAGGCTGAGTCATATAGGCCAATAAGTTTACTGTCAACAATGTCAAAGCTTTTTGAAAAGCTACTCATGACAAAATTGTCTTAAATTTTAACTGATAATGGGTGCAGCCCGGACCATCAATTTGGTTCTAGAAGCCAGCATAGCACCATTGAGCAAACGCATAGATTGGTTCAATTTATCAGAAAAACATTTGAGGAAAAGAAGTATTGTTCTGCCCTGTTTATTGATGTATCTCAGGCATTTGATAAAGTGTGGCATGAAGGCCTAATTTTTAAATTGAATACATACTTACCAATAAACATTCTAAATCTTTTGCAAAGTTACATTGTTGCACGAAAATTTACAGTTGTGGAAGGAAGTACTGTCAACAATGTCAAAGCTTTTTGAAAAGCTTCTCATCACAAAATTGTCTTAAATTTTAATTTAACTGATAATAATCCCGGACCATCAATTTGGTTTTTGAAGCCAGCATAGCACCTTTGAGCAAACGCATAGATTGGTTCAATTTATCAGAAAAACATTTGAAGAAAAGAAAATTTGTTCTGCCCGGTTTATTGATGTTTCTCAGCCATTTGATAAAGTGTGGCATAAAGGCCTGATTTTGAAATTGAAGTCATACTTACCAATAAAGATTCTTTTGGAAAGTTACATTCTGGCAAGAAAATTTACAGTTGTGGAAGGACACTTTATGAGTATGCCTGAAACTATCTCATCCGGTGTGCCACAGGGCAGCATACTGGGGCCATTTTTATATTTGATTTACACTTGTGATATGCCTTTGAGCAGTAGTATCCACACTTCTACATTTGCCGAAGATACAGCCTGCCTTAGTATGAACGAAAACCCTGATGAGGCATCCAGAAAACTCCAGGAACACATTAGCCGGATGGAACTATGGTTAAACTTATGGAGAATTAAGGTAAATGAACAAAAGTGTGTTCAAGTAACATTTACCTTACGAAGAGATACTTGTTCCCCCATTCGGATTAATAATCAAGTTGTTCCTCAACATTCACATGTAAACTATCTTGGTATACACCTCGATCGACGGCTTACATGGAAACATCACATTGACTATAAGTTAACTCAAATGAAACTAAAATTAACTCAGGTACATTGGCTGATTGGCAGAAATTCAACACTCAGCCTAGACTGCAAACTTTTAATATACAAGTCGCTTTTAAAGCCAATATGGTGTTACGGTATCCAGTTATGGGGCACTGCTCCTGCTTCCATTGTAGAGAGAATTCAACGAAGACAAAACAAAACTTTAAGGTTAATAACATCTGCTCCATGGTACATTAAGAATTCAAATATACATCGTGATTTAAATATGCCACTAGTGACTGAAGAAATTGCAAAATACACAGGCAAATATCTAACAAAACTCGAGTCACATCCTAATCCGCTTGCTCGTAATATTTTGAACTTTACTGGACACATCCGCTTAAAAAAGAGAGATACAAGGGCTCTAATACTAAACACTCCGAATGAAGTTGCTTGAACAAATTTTTTTTTGCTTATCACTACTTATGTATTATTTACAACTATCACTTAGTTATGTCTGGCATTGGTCGGGCCTATTAATTATATGTTAGATTTAAGATTTGAATACTTATTGTTAGTTCATATATGAAGATACAATAAATAAAAAAACATGCATAAAAAAAATATTTAAGGATTGATCCTTTTTATTTTGTTCTTGTGAACAGTAAAAGATTTATTATTTGTGTCTTTTAACATTATTGTTTTCGTGAATGGCCACGACCTTATATAGGCCCCTGTACAAAGGATCTAATTTGTGACTAGCTTCATGTTTAACTAGCACAAGATCGTTTATCGCAATGTTTGGCGAATTGGTGCTCTCAAACGCAAAGGCATTTGATTTCCCGAGGGGTTTTCCCATAAATAAGTTCAAAGGGGCAGTAATCATGTGCAGTTGAAGGTGTTGTATTGTAACTATACGTGAAGTATTTTAACCATATGTCCCAGTCTGATTTGTCAGATGCGATATAGGACCTCACGTATTCATTAATCGTTCTGTGAGATATCTCCATAGTTCCCAAAGTTTCATGATGATAGGGTGTAGAGTTGACTTTCTCCACTCCCATCATTGAACAAAGCTCTTGTAGGATTCGGGTTATATATTCAGTACCCATGTCAGTTATTATTTTTTTCATATGACCATATGTCAAGATAAATCCTACCATTATTGATTTTGCAATACTCTTTGCAGGTTTGTCCTCTACTGGTATGGCAATTAAATATTTTGTAAGATCACACATTAAGGTTACTGCGTACACATTTCGGGATTCGGATTTTGGAAGTGGTCCTATGGTGTCAATAATGACCACATCGAATGGTTTAACAGGGGTTGGTGTTATAACAAACGGCTGTTTTATTTTTGTTGTTGCTTTATTTAGATGATATTGTCTGCAACTCTTCACATAACGGGTAATATATCTTCGTCATACCCTTCCATAATAATTGAGCCTAATTTTTTTATCATATGAGTGATTCCTGGATGTTCTCCACTAATGGGGTTTTCATGATACTTTTTCATGATATCCAGTTTTTCTTGATCAGTAGTTACTTTTGTTATGTTAGGCATGAGTACAATGGTCAGCTCATAATCTTTAAAAATGCGGTTACCTGTTTCTTTGAATGTTTCTACATTTGTTCCTAGGATTTTTAACTGGTTATCATCTAGTGATAATCTAAATGTTGAATGACCAATGTTATCAGCTAGTTTTGCAAGCTTTGGAGAGAGGTGATCTAGATTGACTTTTCCATTAATAACTAAGTCATTCAGCTTATGCACGAAAAGTTTCTTCATTCCGGCGAGGATATTTAAAGTATCCTTTGTGAAATGCAACTGAGGCATTTTTAAATATTCACTGGCTTCGTATACTTTTAAAGCAACCAATTCTTATTCCAATGTCTTTTCATCCGAGTCACTGTTTCCCGTTTTTCATCAACTATATCATCATTGATTAGTTTTTCTACCTGTTTATTCACTTCGTCTTTTTGAAAGTGTGGTATTCTATAATTTTTAGTATATACAGGTTGTTTGTCATGCAGTTTTAGTTTTTGTTTGTAAAAATTATTTGAAGGGATTTTTTCTGCTTCCAGTGCGAACACATCTATGAAATCGGAACATAATATTTTTAGTTCTTTTTCAGCAAAGGCAGGAAAAGTTTTTGACAACTTGTAAAGCATTTATGTTTTATTTAATGCTTTACAGTTTTTTTTTTGCTATTTCGCAATCACTAAGATTTTCAACTTGAACTAGAACATTGTTAACAGTTACATCATTGTCCGTAGTATTAATGATTTTTACGAGAGGATGTAATTTTGAAGTAATGGTGTTGGCAATGTATACTCCATCCTGAAGTTTTTGTTGTGGAATGAGTACATCGTTTACTGACATAGTTACAGTATTAATTTTAAATCTTTATCAGTTTGGAAGTCCAAAGTGCACTAATATTTTCTAATGAAATCCATTCCTATTATTCCATCTACTTGGATAGGAAAGTCGTCCATTCATCTTCAATTTTCAAATCAGTTTCAACCAAAAACATTGTGCTGTTATTTTCAAATCAGTATCAACCAAAAACATTGTGCTCTTATTGTTCATAGACGTTCTAATTTTTAGATAACTGTATAGACTTAGGTTTATTTTATATCGGGTGTTTTTTTAGAGGTATAGAACTTCGAATAGAAATAAAACACAAGAAAATCGTTTTAATGTCCATCAATTTGGCTTTATTGGAAGGATAATTTTATGCCATTAATGTTTAAATATGATTTCGGGCATGTGGCCGCCGCGGCTGGCTCGAATAAAGCCAATTCTACATATCCAATTTTCAACCACTTTTTCGAGCATATGGGGCCGTATGTTGGCAATAACGCCACGAATGTTGGCTTCAAAGTCCCCTAACGTTTCTGGTTTGTTGGCGTAGACGAGCGACTTCACATATCCCCAAAGAAAATAATTCAATGGTGTCAAATCACACCATCTTGGTGGCCAATTGACAGGTCCATTCCGCGAAATTATGCGCTCATCGAATGTTTCCTTCAATAAATCGATTGTGACGTGCGCTGTGTGGCATGTAGCGCCGTCTTGTTGGAACCACAACTCATCCACATTCATGCCATCCAATTCGGGAACAAAATAGTCGGTTATCATGGCTCTATACCGGTCTCTGACTCCAACATTATTTCGGAAGAAGTATGGCCCACCAGCCCATAGAGCACACCAAACAGTCAGTTTTTGTGGATGTAATGGCGTCTCAAGGGTCTCATATGGATTCTCTTCACTCCAAATGCGGCAATTTTGCTTGTTGACGTAGCCATTCAACCAAAAATGAGCCTCACCACTGAACAAAATTTTGCGATGAAAATCAGCATCGAGATCAATTTCATTTTCGGCCCATACACCAAAATCACGACGAATTGCATGGTCTCGCGGCTTTAATTCTTGCACAAGCTGGATCTTGTAAGGTCGCAAGCCAAGATCTTTGCGCAAAATCTTCCATAAAGTTGATGAACAAAGCTCCAATTGCTGTGCACGGTGGCGAATCGATTCATTCGTGTCCTCTTCAACACTTTGCTCTACAGCGGCAATTGTTTCTTCGGTGCGCACTGTTCGACGTCTCTGCGGATGCGTATTATCACATAGAGTAAACGTAGTGCGAAAACGATCCATGGTTAACCGAATTAATTGCTCTAATGTACGATTATGTCGACCATAAAATGGACGGAGCTTGCGGTAAACTTCGCGAACTGAACCATTATTTTCGAAATAAATTTGCACGATTTGCAAGCGTTGTTCTTTTGTCAACCTGTTCATGATGAAATGGCAAACCAAATTAAATATTAATCACTTGACAGCTGACAAAATGGCCGCCAGTTAAAAAAGTGATGCCAACTTAAAGTTCTATACCTCAATAAAAAACACCTTGTATATAGAGTATTTAGAGGCTACTGTTAGTTTTCCAAAGCATTATCGGTTACACATCTTATATTATTTGTTCCTCTACTACCGTGATTGTAGCGAGGAGGATTATTGATCCTATTTCTAATGCCATTGTTATAGTTCCTATTGCCATTGTTTCTATTTTGCGATTGGAAATTATTATTTGAAAATCTGTACCCATTGGAGTTTCTATCGGGTGTGCTATAATTGTTTCTGTTGAAATTATTTTGTCCGTTACTTTTGTAACGTGGTATATTGTTATTCCTATTATGAGAGTTACGACGGTCATCATAAAAAGTAAGTATAGAGATAGGTTGTCCGTAAACATCGGTACAACCACTTATAAATTTTGACATGACCTCATTCATATTAGAAAACGAACCCGACTCCATTATTTATTTTAGCCTTTCATTAGAAGCATTTTTTATAATAGCTGTCACAACAGCATTGGTAGCATACTTTGTTGCTGCTGAGTTAAGTAAACCGTCAGATATATAGGCGGTTTCCAGTTTTTTGTTAATTTGTCAATTTCAGTGGCGTAAGTATTAGCGTTCTTGCCTTGCTGTTTTAAGTTTAAAAGTTTTGCGTTAATTACTTCCACCGATTCTCCTTTAACAGTGGATTTTAACTTTGAAATTATTTGTTCAATGGTAGCTTCATTTGAGATTAGGTTTCTAGCTGTACCTTTTAATTTTGTCTTTTTAAGTTTTATAGCTATAGCTTCATGTGTCTCTTTTATAGAGTTTAGTAATTCAAGAGCATCTATAAAGCTCTGTAGGTTTGTTGGCCCTCCATCGAAATCCGGTAGAATTTTCGAGGCAGTGCCTATAAATTCAATGTGTTTTTGTGGCATTTTTACGTTATTATCAGTGTTAATTAAGGAAACAAATTTAATTAATTCATGAAGTGATGTGGTATTTCTATAAGAATACCCCTGTTTTGGGTCACTGATATAAGTTTTGCACGTATGTCAAGGAAGAATGATTCAGCGGCGGCTTTGTGTGCTTGCGTAAGCCTAGTATAATTGACGTTAATTAGTACACGTATCTGTTCGAAACGATCTACATATAAGATTTTTAACGTGTTTACTCACTGCTTCGTCCCTTGTGTCCCTATTTTGATTTAAGCATTTATAAGATTTAAGAAACTCTTCCTAAATTAATCGAGCTTTTAATACAATTTCATCCCAATCCATAAAATTTTAACTCTGATTTAGTCTTGTGTTATTGATAATAGATAAGATAGTGGTTTAACTATTTGATCATAACTGTTTTATCCTTGGCTTTATTGCTGTGTACAAGGAACCAAAAAATATTCTTTAATTGGTTCAGGTAACATCATGTTCGAATGCATAGCAAACTGAACCCACCTTAAAATCATGGGACCTTGGTTGAAGGCTTCTTCGGTTCGGTGTGATAATTTTAAATTGTGAATAACTAATATTGTGAAATACTTAAATAAAGAATAAATTGTTTGATTTGAAATTTTAATATAAAGTGAGTTTATTAATTTATACTTGGCGCTGTTGGTTGCGCCTTAATAAATTTTTTTTGTTGAACTCAAGTGTAGATCCTAAAACTGAGTACATACATATATGTACAAGTATATACATAAAACAATAATAGGAATATAAATAGTAATCTTACATATGTACATGAAATTAAGATTATTGAAGAAATTGTAGTAGTGTACGAGTGATGTCAAATCAGAGAATTAAATTATGTGTTCTATATGCTATGAACATTGAATCTTGCTTCTACTGCATCAGAAATAGTTCGTGCATAATTCTTTTTTAAAGATCTTTTGTGCAACTGATATAGGGTTACAAGGATTTGCATTTCCAGGAGAGCAATTATAATGCCCAAATATATAGCGGGATACTCAACCTTTATCATTATTTCATTTATGACATTGGCATTCGGGTTTTCAATCTTTGATTCATGACCACCCATGATGCATAACCATCTAAAGGAACCAATTCCTTAATGGATAAATCAAAGTGGTTAATACTTCACTTTTTATTAATAAATAAATAAACAAAAAATTTTATTTAAACACATTTATATTCGGCTGAGTACAGAGGTATGCAAATACCTATTTTATAGCGGTCGATTATGCATCACTATTTTGTTTTAATTTAGAGTGTTATTGTACATACATACGTACATATGTAAGCATGCAGTACCATACAAACATACGTATGCTTGTATGTACTTACATATGCCCTTGTTTATAATTCTATTTTTCTTTTTACCAATGAATGGATGGGATTTCTTTAATTTTCAACAATGTTTATATGTATGTATTTTTGTTTTTGTACAATTATGCATACATGTACCAGCTTACATAAATTAATACATTTGCCCAAGAACATTATTCAGGAGACAAGCATAAGAATAAACAAGAAACTTAAAAGTGAGAAACCACAGAAAATCTCACATAAGCGATAAAAAAATCAAGAAAATATTATTTATAATTGTTTATCAAACGCTTAAATTATTATTATTATATTATCGTTTATCGTTATGTATCTATGTACATATTTTATACTCACGAATTCGGCGAATTAAATTTATTGTGAACATTGTTTTTACTATTTATGTAAATCACTTTTTTATTTCAACCACTTTTATCAAAACTCAAAAAAAAATCCGCTCAGATTTATTAAAATATTTGTAAACAAACATTCAATTGTCACTTTATTAAGTGGTTAAAGTAAGGTAGAGGGCACAATAAAAAAATCAAAAAAATAAGCAACTTATAACCAGCTAATAAGCTATTATTCATTTATGAATACAATATTTTCGTATTTTGCCTGTCATCGCCTTATTACCTTGTTATAATGTATTTATGAATTAGACTGTTAAGATAGATTTTTTTTCTAAATAATTTTTTAATCTTAAGAACATGTAAAATAAAAAGTTAATTTAGAATTTGTTTTTTTTTTATTTTGTTAGAATAATAAATTTATTTTAATTATTATTGTTTAAGTTTGTTTTCTCGCTTTTTTATCTTTAATAAAATAAATGTTTATAACAAAATTTTTCCTTTCAGCTAAAATAAGCATTAATTTGCAATTCAGCTTGAAATACGTTTTAAAATATAAAAAAAATAAACGCTAAGATTAACTCCCGTATTAAAATTTTAACGTTAGCTAGAAATGCGATTAAGTTAAAATTTTTTATAAATAATTTTCTTAAGTAGATTTCAAATACATATTAAATTTAGGATTTATTATTATTGTTCGAACTTCATTTCCTTCCACACTTATGTTTTGATTAGGCTTAGGCTTGTTTTTAAAGAGGTAGTTCTAAAAGTTTTTTAAAACTTACAATTTATATGTATCATCTTCAAAACATCATAAACATTTTACAGGCCAAATTAAATTATTTATAATTCACCATATTCAATAAACGTCTCAGGATTAGTAGCTGTCCAACTGCTTGCAATATAAATTGTATGATAACTGCCGTTCCCACAACGTAAAAACGAGTTCTCTGCCAAGGCTTGTGTTAACTGTCCAAATGTGGATTGTTCCCGTTGTATAAACAATAGTTCCTGACTCAGAGCACTGGCTAAGTCCACAACCTTCAAAGGTGCTGTTTTGTTTCTTATTTTAACAAATTGTTTTATATTGACATTCACAGTATGTAAAGTTCCTCCTTTCCTCTTTCTTTTCTTTCCACTACAACATTGTTTTTCAATTTTTTTTTTTTTTTTTTGATTTGTTAAATTTTTCTTTTTTGTTGATTTCTGGTTTTCTTTTTAATCGTTTACAATTTCTAATTTCTGTTTAATAAAACTTACGTTATTCTTTATTGGTGTTTTCTTTATTTTCTTTTTATATTTTGTAGTACTATTTATTTTATAGTCAAGAAATAGTAAAACATTATAATTTGTTTATACTACATTTTTTCTGTGATTGGTATTGGAGTTTTATTTTTCACATAAGAAAGTTTAACATATTTGGCAGGATCGCCATGTAATAATTTTATAGAAATTATTTGATTTTTAAGCGGGATTATTTAGATTGTTCTTTATTTAATAATTTTATTCTATTCTATTTTCTAAATTCTAACTTAAGCTTATACATTTTATTGTGGTGGGAATATGCAAACGTTGCACATTCCCACACACAAGTTCAGTGCATGTGTGTACAAATAGTTTATGAAACAACAATAGTGTCGTGTGACACATGCTGTATGCAGAAGGCATGCAGCAATTTAGTCAAACGCACAAGTTTGTGGACAGATAAATAACTTACAGTCAAACACACAAGTGTATGGACAGATAAATAACTTTTACAGTCAAACACACAAGTGTGTGGACATAGTAACCAAAAGTAGATAACCACACACTACAGCACAAATGCGGTTTCCTCCTTGACCGTTGTCAAAGTTCCACCCACAAAAACTCCGGGCAAAATTTCAAATTTATTTAATATAATTTCTATATTAGCTGAAGTAACTGTGACCGGTATTACTGCCTGAGAGCGACCCTTGATCGATAAAATTTCAGGTATATACACCTTGGGGGGTTTTCCTTCTGTAGTAAGGGGTAAGGACGCTATATCTTGCTTATTCTCAAAAAATTTAACAGTTTTGTTAATTGTATCAGTAACGGACCTGTTCTATAATACGTATCTACCGAGTAATCCATCTGCTGGAAGTCGGCTACCTTCTGGTGCTACATGCATTTGTAACGCAAGTGTTTTTATGTATGCATGTTGTACAGTTATAGTTCCTTTCGTTGTAATATTTCCTCCAAATGCGTCTGACAAGTCTTTTTGATAGCTTGAGCTTATCTCCACGTGTGGTGCTAAAGCTTCAGCTTTTACTAATGTGGTGTGTGCTCCTGTATCTACCAATAAGGATAAGTTTTTACCCAGTGCTTCATTGCATGGGAAATCAATAAATGCGTCATTTTTCTCTACCATCGTAACCACTTTGAAATTCTGTTCTTCTTGTGACTCAGACCTGAGCTTAGAATAGTTTCTTTCTGTACAAATTTTCGGTATGTAGGTGTGTATGCTTTTATTCCAATGTATTTTCTGGCCAGTATTTTCAGTTTCTAGCCGGTTTAATGATAATAAACTTTTATTTGCTGATTTTATTTAAATTTTTTCGTGTGGCCATGAATTTTCGTTTTGGCTGGACTGCCGCGAGTTTTCCGAATTTCGTGCTGGACAGTTAGTTCTTAGATGTCCCGTTTCATTGCAATTATAGCATTTCGGTGGTTCATTTCTTTCACGTCCATGGCGTAGTTGCGTCATGTTGGCATTGATGGACCTTTGGGTTGTAGAATATTGACCACTTTGCATGTTATTATGTTGTTGCCTCTGGGCATTGTCATTTCTTCTAAAGTAATTACCGTCAGATGGTTGCCAGTTTGTATTCAACGGTGTGTTTGGGTTGCCTGAATATCTTTGCTGAGGTTTTCTGCAACTGATTTTCTGTGTGTCCGGACGTTCTGCATATCCTACAAAATAATGCTCTTAAACGTTATCTGCATTCCACTTCCTTATGTCCCTTATTGTTGCAGTAATCACACTTGTCAATTCTAGTGTCTCGGTTTGATTTACATGTTGGCCGAATTTCATGTCCATATTCTCCAAATTTTATGCAATATGGTGTGTCAAGCATTTGTTCACAATTTTCTCTGTTGTGACCTTGTTGCTTATAGAAACTGCATTGAGTCGTAAGGGTAATATTGTTTATTGTAATTTGGTTTTCTCCAAAAAATTGCTCCTCTTCTTCTACTATTTGAGTTAGCACCTGTAAGCCGTCGCTTTCTTGGCCAATAAACCTAGTCCTTAATGCCTGGTCCCTAAGACCTTTAGTAAAGCTTCTTACTGCTATTCTTTTAAAGTCTTCCAGTATCGTTTGTCTACTACCTTCTTCGCTCCATTCGTTTGTTACTATGCTGCCTGCTTCATGTAGTAAAGCCTCAAGTCGACTACCAAATCTACTCGCAGACTCTTTAATTTTTTGGTTGCACGAAACTATAAGTTCTCTAACTTGATCCAGTTTTCCTTTTCAAATACAACTTTTAAATTGAATCACACAAAGCATCTATAGTGCAAAATTTTTGTAGTGCTATTTGAACGTAATTAATCGTAGTTTCAGGCATTCTATAATATCTGATGACGCCGTTTTCTTCTGAGGTCAGCTCTCTTTCTATTAGTTTACACCCCGGAATGAAACGAAAAACTTCATATGAAAAATGTGTGTGTTTACTATTTTAGTAATTGTTAAGGTTGCAGGCAACTTGTATGCTATTGTATTTGTACTACTGGAATTTCCTGCGGTGTTTATAGGGGAAAACGGGCACTTCTTCAATGAATTCCGAACTTCTTGCAGGTTCTTTTCAAATTTTTTTTTAAGCTGAACTTTTTCTAGTCCTAGCTCTCTAAATTCCTTTTCGTATTCTTCTAAACCTGCGAGTTTTCTTTTGATGTTATCTGTTGTGTATCCTCTGTTAACTGTTTTTCTCGCGTTTGATAGTAAATTTTTCACTTCATTTAGTAATTTATTTCCTTCTTCCTCCTTGAGAGTTTTGTTACGTTCACTTGTAGTCGTGTACTCTTGTTCTATAATTTCTTGTTGTGTGTGAATTATTACTTGGGTAGTATCTGGTAAGTCCGTGACTGTGGATTTTTCTGGCAAACTAATTGAAGGAGTTGGTGAAAGCGATCTGTAGGCAATATTTAGTTCTCTCTTCGAGTTTGACAATGCTACCGATAATCTTTGTATCAAGTTGTCCTTCGCGCTAATCAAGTATTTTAATTTTAAGTGTTTCTCAATCTGCTTTTCACTTAGTCCTTTCTGTCGTAACTGTAATCTTAGTTCTTCGTTCTCTTTCACCTGCTGTTCTAACAACTCATTTGTATAATCTATATCACTTTTTAGTTTTTTGCTAAATTTCTCCAAACCTGAATTCGACTTTTCTAACTCTTCGATACGTTTTCCGAGTTCCTTTGACTTATTTCCGTTTAATTCACTTATCACTCCAAATATATATCCTTCTTCTTCTAACTTAGCAAATTTGTTATTTCTTACAATTTCTTTATGACCATTTATAAATATTCTATCACAGTTAATGGCTTTCAACTCCGACCATACATGTACTAGAAGACTACCAACGTTTATTTTGTAGTCATTTAATTGTAGTATTAGTTTGTCCGTTTGTTTTTGTGGACTGTCCATTAAATTAGATTTATACTTACCATCCTTACAACTCGAGCAAACCCGGACTTTATAGTTTTTCGTGGGAAAAAGAAAATTTATAAATAGACACAAAAAAATTTGTGCAGTGCAAGGTTTAATTCTGAGAAAGAAATACATTTATTTTTATTATATTATAAGGATCGATGTGCGTCCACTAAGTCTACTGCACTTTCTCTTCACTGCTTCTAAGGCGAGCTATAAAAGATGTACAAACAGAGACTTTCTAAGCCAGAAACAGACGAAATTATATGGAAGCAAGGATCAATTTGCGGCCACTAAACCGACTGAACTTTCTTTTCACTGCTTCTGAGGCGAGCTATAAAAGCTGTACCAACAGAAACTTTTCAAGTCAGAAACAGGCTGAATAATAGCATACAAAGGTTTACCGGCTGAGCCAAATTATGTTTTGTTGTATTTTTGCCTATGATATTTGTAACCTGGAGGGTCCTCTGGGAATCGCAAAATGTATCTTTATAAAAAACAAGTCTTATTATTTCTTTGCTTACAACCTGGAGGGTCCCTTGGGAATCGCAGGTATTCTTTATTAGTTTTATTTACAACGTATTTAAATTATTATATAAGCTCAAGGTCTTTTATTTTAAATAACAATAAACAATTGTGTGTTTATTTATTTTCAATATTTCGCTACTCCTGGGTTAAATGTTATTTATAAAAAAAAACCTTGAGCTTGAATAAATAAAAAGAGGTCAAAAAACATAGAATAAATAATTTATTTACAACGATTACAACTGTAACTACTTACTGACTTGCAACTGACTGTGTTCTCTTTTATTTCTTATTAGCTATTTATACAAAATTTTAATATATTCCTACAATAATATTTTCCTTAGAATAAATTTTATTATGCTAAGTAGACAATAACTTATTTCATAAATATTATTTAGCTTTTGATCCAATTACAGCATATCGATATTGCACAATTTGTCAGCGCAAAGAAGCCAAGTGAATGAACTGGCTACTGCTGCGTCAGCAAATTAGAGCAATGCACGGGAACGAGGGCTGTTCAAATATGATTCCCAACACATCCACGAACGTTAAGTAATAAAAAGACCTTTATTTATCCCTCTATGGGGTTTAATACTAAGATCTTACTTTATTGAATAAAATATAAATAATATTTTTTTTTTTTTATGCATGTTTTTTTATTTATTGTATCTTCATATATGAACTAACAATAAGTATTCAAATCTTAAATCTAACATATAATTAATAGGCCCGACCAATGCCAGACCTAACTAAGTGATAGTTGTAAATAATACATAAGTAGTGATAAGCAAAAAAAAAAAAAAATAAAAAATTTCAAGCAACTTCATTCGGATTGTTTAGTATTAGAGCCCTTGTATCTCTCTTTTTTAAGCGGATGTGTCCAGTAAAGTTCAAAATATTACGAGCAAGCGGATTAGGATGTGACTCGAGTTTCGTTAGATATTTGCCTGCGTATTTTGCAATTTCTTCAATCACTAGTGGCATATTTAAATCACGATGTATATTTGAATTCTTAATGTACCATGGAGCAGATGTTATTAACCTTAAAATTTTGTTTTGTCTTCGTTGAATTCTCTCTACATTGGAGGCAGAAGCAGTGCCCCATAACTGGATACCGTAACACCATATTGGCTTTAAAAGCGACTTGTATATTAAAAGTTTGCAGTCTAGGCTGAGTGTTGAATTTCTGCCAATCAGCCAATGTACCTGAGTTAATTTTAGTTTTATTTGAGTTAACTTATAGTCAATGTGATGTTTCCATGTAAGCCGTCGATCGAGGTGTATACCAAGATATTTCACATGTGAATGTTGAGGAACAACTTGATTATTAATCCGAATGGGGGAACAAGTATCTCTTCGTAAAGTAAATGTTATATGGACACACTTTTGTTCATTTACCTTAATTCTCCATAAGTTTAACCATAGTTCCATCTAGCTAATGTGTTCCTGGAGTTTTCGGGATGCCTCATCAGGGTTTTCGTGCATACTAAGGCAGGCGGTATCGTCGGCAAATGTAGAAGTGTGGATACTACTGCTCACAGGCATATCACAAGTATAAATCAAATATAAAAATGGCCCCAGTATACTGCCCTGTGGCACACCGGATGAGATAGTTTCAGGCATACTCATAAAGTGTCCTTCCACCACTGTAAATTTTCGTGCGAGAATGTAACTTTCCAAAAGATTTAGAATGTTTATTGGTAAGTATGTCTTCAATTTCAAAATCAGGCCTTCATGCCACACTTTATCAAATGCCTGAGAAACGTCAATAAACAGAGCAGAACAATACTTCTTTTCCTCAAATGTTTTTCTGATAAATTGAACCAATCTATGCGTTTGCTCAATGGTGCTATGCTGGCTTCTAAAACCAAATTGATGGTCCGGGATGCACCCATTATCAGTTAAAATTGAAGACAATTTTGCCATGAGGAGCTTTTTAAAAAGCTTTGACATTGTTGACAGTAAACTTATTGGCCTATATGACTCAGCCTTGGTAAGATCTTTACCTGGCTTTGGAATCATTTTAACCTTGGCAAGCTTCCAGCAGTCTGGATAATACTCCAGTCGTAAAATGGCATTAAAAATGAATAACAGGATTCTAATTGCAGTACGAGGTAACTTAATCAGCATCTGGTTACTAATTCCATCCATACCGGGAGCTTTTTTCGGGTTGAGCTCGGCAATTAGTTTTTGTACATCACACATCGTAAATTTTAAGGGTCGAGGGGGTAGAGCAACTACACTCGGCAAATCAGCAACACCGGTACATGTATTTGGTGTAAAAACGGATTTTAAATGCTCAGCAAATATGTTACCTTTTTCAGTATCGCTTCTTGCCCAACCTCCGGTAGATGTGCGCAGAGGTGGCTTAAACTCAACGGGTGTTTTAAGCTTTTTAGCAGCGCGCCACAAAGAGTAATTAGATGCTGGTGTGACATCAAGGCCTTCCAGATAATTTTTGAAAGATGCAGTTTTTTCAGATGCAAGCAACTCTTGGAGTCGTTTAGTGCACTCTTTAAATCTGATTTTGTGTTGAGGTGATCTGTGCTGTTGCCATTCCCTTCTAGCTCTTCTTTTTTCACGTACGAGATGTCCAACGTCTGTAGAATAAATTTTATTGAACCCAGTATGCGGATGGGAGGTAGTGGCATGTTCAGAAGCTTGTTTAATATTCTCGTTAAGATTTGCAATGTTCGATTCAATATCATTGGGTGTTCTTAGCATAATATTTTTCGTGCAATGACTACTAAGATATTTTTTGAATCCCAGCCAATTAACACGATTTATCATCTTGACATATGGGTGAGGTAAAGCGCTTCTCAGTGGGCTACAGATTGTAACGATCGTGGGAGAGTGATCGGACGAGAGATCTAGGGAAGCTTCAACGTGGATTAATTCCCTAGAAATACTTTTTATGACGCCCAAATCTATAATATCCGGAATTTTGCGTACGTCAGTAGGCCAGTAAGTAGGCTCCCCACTCGAAATAACATCCAAGCCCATTTTTGATATTGTGTTGAACAACGCCCTACCTCTAGGCGTAGTAAGACGCGAACCCCAGAACGTATGCTTAGCATTGTAGTCGCCAGCTGCTACGAAACAAGGTCCAAGAGATTTGTAGAACTTCTCGTATTGGTCCTCAGTGATTGAAAATCTTGGAGGGGAGTAAATTGAAGATATCACGAAATTTGTACAAAAATTTTCAATGCAGATATTTGTTGCTTGTAGATGTTCTTCACAAATGTTGTCAAGAATATAGTGCTTGAGTCTTGACTTTATTAGAATTGCTGATCCACCGCATGCTCTCCCTCTAGGGTCCTTTGTATCATATAAAGTGTAGCCATTCATTTTAAAGAGGCTTCTGGAAGTCAAGTGAGTCTCAGAGACCAACATTATATCAATATTTTTTTCCGTAAGGAAGTGCTCAAGTTCATTTTTATGTTGGCGAATGCCGTTTGCGTTCCAGAAACATATTTTTAACGTGTTCATGGCTTGTTAATTAATGCTTGAAGCAGAGTATTCTGCATTCTCAGCATTTCTTGCATCATGGTAGTCATATTTGTTGTAAAGTTGTTTATAGTTAGCACCAGATTCTCAATAGTAGCTTCAAGGCGACTAAAGTTAAAGCTTGAATTTGCATTCGTTGAATTATTTGGCGGTGAAATATTTTGTGTGGGGATAGAACTAGCCTTAGCAGCATCGGCATACGATACACGTGAAGTAACTGGTTGGCTCACTTGAGCAAAAGTGGCGGAGTACGCGTTTAATGGTTGAGCTGGAGCTAATTTAGGTTTTTGCACCATAGCCTGCTTGACGAAAGAGTACACAGGACATCCTCTGTAGTTAGCGGTGTGATTACCTCCACAATTACTGCATTTTTTCCACTTGATCTTTTGGTTTGGTACAACTTGCAGTACCGTGCAATTCACCGCAGATAACACACACTGTAGGTAAATTGCAGTAAGCTTTTGTATGGCCATATTCTTGGCAATTATGACACTGCACGGGACCTGCACGCTTATGTGGCTCTTCAACTGTGATTTTTCTGTATAAAAGGTATTTAAGGCTATAAATAGGATGAGTCTCGTTTTTTTTCAACTGTATATCATTTGGCTCCAGTTCAACACGAAATAGGGGTTGGGGTACTTTTTCTTTGTTAAATATGTTTGATACATTCTTTACCTTAAATCCCTGGAGGACTAGTGCATCTTTAATTTCTTCAGGGACAACATAAGAATCTATGCCCTTCAATACGATCTGCAGGCCTTTAGCGCTCTTAAGCTGGTATGTGTAGAAGCTTATTTTATTTGTTTCAAATTCAGAAACCATTTTGCGGAAATTCTTTTCGTCATAAATTTGAATTTTCGTTTCATCGATGTTGCCACGTTTTATTGGGACAATGTGGAATTTATTTTCACCAACGACCGAAATTAATTTTTTAATAAGGGCATTTGAATTTTTCTCTCTCAAGTAGATTGGTGGCGGCTTGGATGTTTTATTCGACGATGCCTCGGGTTTGTCGTTTTCATCTTGCAAAATTTTAAAACGGTTTTGGCGATTAATTGAGGATGCGCTGTTATCCCTAGACATTTTTGGAGCGGATGAAAGTTTTGAAGAATTTGGGCTTCGCCCACGCTTTACCACGGTTATATATCTGTCCATACCGACTTGCACCTTGGGTTTTGAAATACTGTTATCTGTAGTGATAACTTTGTTAAGTGACGAATACGAGCCTGAAGGGGATGATATTACTGACTTATATGAAGAAGTACTAGGCAATTGCAATGTTAATGAATCACTACTATTTGGCATTGGACAAAGCGAAGTTGATCGCTGACGAAAAATTGGTTTTGCCGTTAAAAAACACTTTCATTAGATTTATTATTTCTATTATTTTCATTAAGAGCTTCAGAACTCACAGTAAAATAGGCATTTCTGCCGTTAGAACTCACTTCATATTTTTTTGTATTTGAGGCACTCATACAGAGTATTCCTCAAGGGCACTTTTTGTGTTTTTTTGCTTACGGTTTTTTTTGCTTTTGTAATTTATGATTGTTTGTCTGTTTTTGACTTACTCGTATAGAGTATTCCTCAATGTCACTGTTTATATTTTTTTTGTTTGCTTTTTTTGTATTTGTTATTTCCACTATGTAAAAAATATTATCAAAGCAATAAAGCTTATTTATTAAAGTCACTATGTACCTATTACGAATAATATGTACTACGAATATTTTTTTTTATAATTTTTTGTTAGTTTGGTATGTAAGAAAAAATTCCGCTAATCGACTGTTCGCTATGAAGGTACCACGAGAACTGTTATAAATAATATGAATAATGAATAATGAAAATAGCTCAAAATAACTTCGTTGTGTATCGTTGACGCAGGTTCGTAGCTAATAGGTTTGGCTTAATGACTTTGTCCGTCGGCTCGTCGCTGGTTGACTCGGCTCGATGACTTCGTTCGTTTATTGTCGTTGATGCAGGTTCGTCGCTGATAGCTCGGCTAGGTGATTTCGTTCGTTTATGGTCGTTGATGCAGGTTCGTCGCTGGTAGACTCGGTTCGATGACTTCGTTCGTTTATTATCGTTGATGCAGGTTAGTCGCTGGTAGACTCCGCTCGATAACTTCGTTCATTTATTGTCGTTGATGCACGTTCGTCGCTGGTAGACTCGGCTCAATTACTTCGTTCGTTGATTAGCTAGGCGTTGCAGATGTATGTTCGGTTACGTTGATGCAGGTTCGGGTGTGGGGTTCGGTACGGTCGGGTTCAGGTTAGTAAGATATCTACTTTCTACAAAACATGAAATACTTAGTTAGCCTGTGAAGCCGCTATGTGAACAGTCAGTCGAAACCGCTGTGAGGACAGTCAACCGAAGTTGCTGTGAGAGCAGTCAACCAAAGTTACTGTGAGAACAGTCAGCCGAAGCCGCTGTGAGAACAGTGAGCCAAAGCCGCTGTGAGAAAAGTCAGCCGAAGCCGTTGTGAGAACAGTCAACCGAAGTTGCGGTGAGAACACTCAACTGAAGTTGCTGTAAAAACAGTAAACTGAAGCTGCTGTGCGAACAGTCAACTGAAGTTGCTGTGCGAACATTCAACGGAATTTGCTGTGAGAACAGTCAACTGAAGTTGCTGTGAGAACAGTCAACTCAAGTTGCTATGAGAACAGTCAACCAAAGTTGCTGTGAGAACAGTCAGTCGAAACCGCTGTGAGAACAGTCAACCGAAGTTCCTAAACAAGAATTATTTGTATGAAGATACTAATAAAATGTACACGCAATTATTAAACGAAAACCCCATGCAATTGCATGCTGGTATCACAGCGAATATTTCCACATGCACTTACTTTGTGTAAGTGGTTTCGTTAATTATGCGCAAAACGTTTGCATATGTGGCTGTGCATACTTTGCTTGGCCATAGTTATGGAAAGATATGTAAAATGTGTATATGAATGCATTGCTGTACATATATATGTAGTTGGTTGCATTTCTATACCTGTGTAGATGATTGTGTATCGTATTGGTTTTGTATTGTTTGCTTGGCTATTGATGTTGGTATGTATGTAACGGGTTTGTGTATATATATTTGTATGTGTTGTTTATAAGTGAAAAAGAAAGATTGTATTCTTGTTGTTGTGTGATTTTTATTTCGTTTTGTTCTACAAAATATAATATTATGTAGCGGATGATCACCGGCTAAATGCGAATTATTTAGAGGGTGATCAATGTTACAAAATTCATACATCTATATAAGCTGAACTGAAAACCAGATCAGCTCCTCATAACCTGATATGTAAACCAGACCAGGTACGTGATAACCTCATCTGATACCTGATATTCTGATCTGAAAACCAGACCAGATCCTAATAAGCTGATCTGAAACCCCGACAAGATCCTGCCTGATAAGCTTATGTAAAAGCTGATAGGTGATCTGATAGCTCATACCTCATAAACTCGGTATGCTTAAAAAAATTAAGGAGACTATGTAGCATTAAATTATATATCGAAAATTAATCATAAACAAAAAAAAAAATAAAAAAATTTACAAAAAATGAAAACAAAAGTTTTAATCCCACTAAGTACATCTAATAGAGGAACAATATATAAAAATGTAGACATTTGTAGTTAAAATTTATATTAAGTAAATTTTAGTTGAAATAAAACCAATTTGCATATTTCATTATTTTTTTCAATATTTTATTTCACATTTTTTTTAAATCTTAATACTAATAGAAATTTAAATTTATGTATAAATAAAAATATATAGAAATAAAAAAAAAATAATATTAATATAACATTTGTTTTTTATTTACAAATGATTTAGGTATAGATAAAAAGATAAAACCTTTAAACCATTAAATTTTTACATGCTTCTGTGTGAATAAAATACAAATAAATGAAAATATTAATAGGTAAATTCATAAACAAATAATAAATAAAAATAAAAAATAAAAAAAAAATATGCATTTCATTGTTGCTGTAAAAAATCATCAGTAGACTTAAACCACATACTTTGAATAGTCACAGACTTTAAAGAACTATTTTAGAATTCACAAATAATAATATTTTTGAAAATCACAACAGAAAAATAAGCATAGTAGGCTTAGAAACTTATACAAAACCCAGCAAATAATTTATATTCGATATGAATCCTTTTTTTAAACGAAATTGATTATCTAAATTCAAACTAATAATACTAATACTAATAATACTAATAATAATCATTACCGATGTCATCGTAAAAATCATCAGTTTTAATTAAATAAATAATCAATTTCAATGTATTTTATTAAAAAATATTTTACTGAACAAGTAAAATATAATTTTGGGATTATTAGTGCGTTTACAAATTTTAAACTTAAATTGTAAAAATTCCCATAAAAACACTAATTATTAATTTGACTGCACCCCGTCAAAAAATACTTGTGTGGCAACACTCTATCTTGAATAGCTGTTGTTATTTACATTTATTTTCTTTTTACATACTCTTTATATCTACAATTTGATGCTGAAAAAAAGTCAGCCAGTGTAGTAATGGTAAAGTAAGAAAATAAAAAACATGTTGATTATTGAGTTCTTGTTTCAACTTTGTTATTTGTTGTTGAGCTTCTGATTTATTTAAATGAAAGTTTATAACATAATAACTCTAGTTGTTCTAAGAAACTTTGGGTAAAGGTTCCCTGATGATCTGCATTAGCAACAGTGAAATGCGCATGGGATCCAGCTAAACCCCTCAATAATCAATTTCAATGTATTTTATTAAAAAATATTTTACTGAACAAGTAAAATATAATTTTGGGATTATTAGTGCGTTTACAAATTTTAAACTTAAATTGTAAAAATTCCCATAAAAACACTAATTATTAATTTGACTGCACCCCGTCAAAAAATACTTGTGTGGCAACACTCTATCTTGAATAGCTGTTGTTATTTACATTTATTTTCTTTTTACATACTCTTTATATCTACAATTTGATGCTGAAAAAAAGTCAGCCAGTGTAGTAATGGTAAAGTAAGAAAATAAAAAACATGTTGATTATTGAGTTCTTGTTTCAACTTTGTTATTTGTTGTTGAGCTTCTCATTTATTTAAATGAAAGTTTATAACATAATAACTCTAGTTGTTCTAAGAAACTTTGGGTAAAGGTTCCCTGATGATCTGCATTAGCAACAGTGAAATGCGCATAGGATCCAGCTAAACCCCTCAATAATCAATTTCAATGTATTTTATTAAAAAATATTTTACTGAACAAGTAAAATATAATTTTGGGATTATTAGTGCGTTTACAAATTTTAAACTTAAATAAAGGAATGATTATCCATATAGTTGAGAGAAATGTTCTCTCCAAATTGAGGCTTCATAAAGCCATAATGGAAGTCATACATTCTCCACGTGGATAACTCCAGTACTGTAAAATCAAAATATATGGGTTTATCATATAGTGGTTCCATTATTTCTAACTCCACCGCATACTTATCATCAGAAAATTTTGTCAACTGCTTAAAATTTGGTCTCGCAATTAATGCTTTCAGACCAAAATGATTCCTGTTTGTTGTTTCTCAAGATGAAGTAATTCTAATGTCCCTACGTTTTTCAATGTTTTCCATTGTCTTCCCATAAACAGCATTGTTTAAAAGTTTGAAGAAATCTTTTTCAAAATTATTCTTAGCATTTGTCCTATGGAATGTGTTTAAGTCAATATATTTTTTAAGCCAAGGGGGTTGCTTAAATCTGAGGATTCTATGGATTTGTTTTAAGATGAGGCCATTGGTAATGCCTTGTTTTAAAACTCTATATTGTATGGTGTAATTTGTTTTTGAGTGTAAGTCTGCAAGTAACTTTTTGATCTTGGATCCCCCCGGGTTTATTTTGGGGACAAAATGCCAAATCATTATGTAGATCATGCAGAAATTTTTGTAACATCAAAATCAGTATCACATATCCACTCAAATTCTCCGTGAGGAAGATGTTCGGACATCGCCCAACCGTAAAGGTTATTTGCGTCTAAATACACAAGAAATTTTGAGGGCTTCTCTTACTTCCAAATATTTATTATTTGCTTTCTAATATTTTTGCGAGCATTGAACTAGTCCACCTCTAATTCCGTTTTGCATAAACATATACATTTCGGAATCAGTGAACTGTTCCAGTAAAACTTATGTGGTTTTCATCCCAAGATAAGATGGTGCTGTATAATAGTGACAGGGGTCCAAATCGTATATACCCAGCAAAAAATTTCAAAAAAAGTTATTGGGTTTGGAATTAGGCATTTTTTTGTGGAAGCTGTTTCCCACTGAATTACCAACTTAATGAGTTTAACAAGGCGTGAGACTAAAATAATCGATTCTTGAGAAGCACTTACTTTTTTTTATTTGGCATCTTGTTCACGTAATATCTTTAATCTGAAAAAATCATTTTCCTCATTTAGGAAGTTGTACATAATTTTTTTTATTTTAGGTAATGTGATTTGTAAGCGAGTAATGAAATTTGGTAATCAGAAAAGTAATTAATTGTGATGGTAATGTGTAATTTTTTGGCTGGGTACATCTACAAATTTTCCTAAATTTTTCAAATACGTCGCACAATTGCGTGAATTAAAAACAAAGTGGTAGAAAGTAAAAAGTCCGCAACTTTTGAACTACTCAACCGATTTAGATGAAACCAACTGTTTTGGAAAGTAGAAGTGTTGAAATGAAGGCATATTTTGAGGCACCCTGTTGTAAGACAGGGTAGCTCCAAAGAGCCTCAAAGTGGGAAACTGCGGGTATCGAAATTCTTTCGGAGCTTGTAACTTATGTGAATATGGATGGATTGTCAGCGGGACAATCAACGTTAAGAAACAAAAATAAAAAATTAAAGCACTACTTTATATATTACAGTTTCCAAGATATTTGACATTAAATTTTTTTTTTAATTTTTGACCATGACTTTCTTTAATCGTTAGTATATAGCTTCTTTATAACTTAGCAGAATTTGTTTAGTTTTATTGTTTTTAAAAGAAAACTTTATCCAAATTCATATAAAAAATTATTTTGATATATCAAAAATTATAGCAAGGAATAATTTTTCAATTTGGATTTTCGAAAAATATGAGAAAATTTAATATATTTTGCGAAAAAAGTATTCTAAATTTTTTTGCAATATTTTAAAAGATTATTAAGTATTTGATTAAAACTTTGATTGTTTTTAAGGAAGAGGCATTAAGAAAGGCTGTGAAACAAATTTTAGATATTTTTGTTGGAGCACCCCACATGCAGCATTGGTCGAAAACTAGCAATCTTTAAAAAAATCTGATTTTGGAATGTGGCAAAAAAATTGCACGACCGTTTTTGTATTTTTTTGGGGGGTTTTTATTATAAATAAACTTTTTGTTAGTAACCTGTAAGAAATTCTAGATATCCCACACATAAATGTAGGCAGGAGAGGAGATTTTCTAAAAATGCTAAAATTATTCTAACACAATTTTCCCCAATAAGAAAAAAGTATTATTGAATTATATATTGCGAAACATTTTAATTTTTTTAAATACTATACATATAAACTGAAAAAAAAATATTCTCTCCTGTCAATACTTTTCGATATATTCAAAATCCAACTTTGATTAAAAAATTTAATTTTCAAAATTTTTTTTGTCTAAATTATTGATCTTATTTTCTTTATTTCAAATGTTTCTTAATTTTTTCTATGTTAGCAAAATAGTAGATATAATTGTCTATTCAACGGTATATAATATGTATACCTTTGCTGTTATATCAGTGTTAAAATGTATACCCAAATATAACACCTCAGGTAACAATTTCGGTGTTTTATCTGATATTCAAACAAAGCCACATTTTTATGGCCTCTTGCTTAAACACAATAAAATATAAGAATTTATATACATACACCGTACAAAGGCACCTGCGCGCATACCATATTTTTGAGTTAAAATACAAATAGATTGAGTTATTTATTTATTTGGAAAAAAATTTAGTTAATTAAACATTAGACCATTAAATTACGAAAAATGTTTATGTATCTCCTTTTTAAACGCATATAAATTGCCTAAGTTTTGAATATAATTTGACAGAGACTTTTTTGTCATGATATCAGATAGTTGTTTGTATGAATATAAATACTTATGTATCAAGAGATTTATGTACACATGTATGTATGAGTATGAAAACTTACAACTAAATTTCTCGTTTTGATTCTAACAGTTGTATTAAAAATATATTCAATAAGTTCACTTCCATTTTCTTTATTATTTTTATCTAAATGCATGGATACATACATTTATTGTTTTTACTTTATATATGGGTTTTACTTCAAGAATTTGCTTTAAAATAATCTGAGACATCATGCCCTAGCAAGCTATTTATTTCATCTGCTTCGGGGTCGTCCTACTCGATTTCAATACTTATTTTCGGCAACCATTTCATTCTTATGCCTTGTAGGACTGGATGCCTTGTAGGACTGGATCTGAAGACAATAGCAAATGATGCATTAAATCATTATTTTGAGCAATTCTAGAGCATTTACATGTATTGAAAAGTCGATATTGTTTATCATCTATTTGGTTAGATCCCCAAGAGGAAAAATGTTGTTTTCTATTATTTCTTTTGTATGTGCTAGCACTTTATATATGATTGGAGTTATTGATTTCCATGGATATAATTAATTTATTATAATCAGAGTGTCTTTTGCGTATTATTAATTAACTTGCTATTTATGACAGCCAGTATTATTTTGAAACGTCTTATGAGATTAAAGTTATAGAAGATGTGGTTTCAGAGTCATCGAAAGTCGCCTAGCTGTGTTGCCATTATTGGAGTTTCCATAGCCATATGTTTATCAATGATTAAGCCACGTTTCATGAACTCATCTTGAAATATTTTCTTTTTTTCCAACCGTATCTGATTTAAAGCAGAATTATTCTCAACTGAAACGTTCTGATGTTCTGGTAGACTGCCGAATCATCACCAAAATAATGTCTGTATAAATTATTTTCTCTCTTAAAGCTACAATTAATAAAATAACGGAATGCACAACCGTGATGTTTCTGTATATTTGTGGTAATTTTACTAACAGCATCATTAACTTTTTCCAAAATAGACTCCAAGTCCGCGTATATTACAAATGGTACATTTAACTGTTTGTAGTAGTTCTTAAAATTGATAATAGTTTCATCTTCGGGCATCCTGATGACTTTTTAAAAAAATAAATAAAAAAGGTATATATTGATTATACACATAATCATCATGTGTATTAGTGGCCTGCGTAAGCAGTCTTGAAATGTAAATACGTCATGATTTTTAAATGTATTCTCGTGGTATGTATTATACTAAGCCAATAATAAATGCTGTCGTACTATAAACGAAGCACGATGGATGTATTGGTGTACGTGTATATGACTGTTAACAAGCGATGTCGCCAAGATGTCTTGTTTATAACAAACAATGAAAAGAAGTACTGTTGATACATGTATGCTTGTTATTTTGCATATTGTACGTTTGGGTGTGTGTGTAAGATTTAGATGGTAAGCTATTATGTTTGAATTTAAGGGAGGTTTTTTAAACCAAGCCCACACAACTCATGTAAATGCATGTGTGCGTTTGTATGTGCGCAGAAAAATAAGAGACCCTAAACAAATTATGTGGGTATGTATGTATGTACATGCATGACGTTTGTATACGCGACAATAAGAAAAAAGCACAAGCACCACAAATTTCTCAGTCACGAACTATTTTCTTCTTTACTCTTATACCTGCAATAAGTTAAACAAATGTATTGCAAACAACGTTGTTTAGCGTTTGTTTCAGAAGATTTCCCTGTAGTAAAGCATTTGAAATTTCCCTCATGTCTTAAAACATTTTATAAGACGTCTTGTGCAGGTATTTAATGTGCATGATATAGGTAGGTGTTGCAGATATAAATCTTACTTCTCTGTGACGTCACGTTGGAATGAAGGAGTTTAAGGAAAAGAGGAAAATCAAATAATAAGTAAATTAATATAACAATAAGAAGTAACTTTTTAAATAGGGAACCCATTTTGCATAAATGCACAAATGAAACTTACTTTGATATATCTTTGATGAACACATAGTGGAAGTTCTCATTGGACTGGAGCAATAAGAAATTAATTTGAATTTGTTTTTCTCCTTTTGTTATGTAGTATGGTCCTATAAGCGATGTTCCATTGTGACCAAGTACATATTGGGTGTTTTTATTGAGGTATAGAACTTTAAGTTGGCATCACTTTTTTAACTGGCGGCCATTTTGTCAGCTGTCAAGTGATTAATATTTAATTTGGTTTGCCATTTCATCATGAACAGGTTGACAAAAGAACAACGCTTTCAAATCGTGCAAATTTATTTCGAAAATAATGGTTCAGTTCGCGAAGTTTACCGCAAGCTCCGTCCATTTTATGGTCGACATAATCGTTCATCAGAGCAATTAATTCGGTTAACCATGGATCGTTTTTGCACTACGTTTACTCTATGTGATAATACGCATCCGCAGAGACGTCGAACAGTGCGCACCGAAGAAACAATTGCCGCTGTAGAGCAAAGTGTTGAAGAGGACCCGAATGAATCGATTCGCCACCGGATACCGGTATAGAGCCATGATAACCGACTATTTTGTTCCCGAATTGGATGGCATGAATGTGGATGAGTTGTGGTTCCAACAAGACGGCGCTACATGCCACACAGCGCACGTCACAATCGATTTATTGAAGGAAACATTCGATGAGCGCATAATTTCGCGGAATGGACCTGTCAATTGGCCACCAAGATCGTGTGATTTGACACCATTGAATTATTTTCTTTGGGGATATGTGAAGTCGCTCGTCTACGCCAACAAACCAGAAACGTTAGGGGACTTGGAAGCCAACATTCGTGGCGTTATTGCCAACATACGGCCCCATATGCTCGAAAAAGTGGTTGAAAATTGGACCTGTAGAATTGGCTTTATTCGAGCCAGCCGCGGCGGCCACATGCCCGAAATCATATTTAAACATTAATGGCATAAAATTATCCTTCCAATAAAGCCAAATTGATGGACATTAAAACGATTTTCTTGTGTTTTATTTCTATTCGAAGTTCTATACCTCTAAAAAAACACCCTGTATATGCTCACATCATTTTTATTCTCAAATTTTTATTTGCTTTAATGGGAGTGGAAACTCAAGGTCTTAAAAATTTAGTTGAATTGATCCTATATTAATATTCTCATCAGAAATGTCAGCAATGTAGAAAATTCTATAGTTTTTCCGTTGTTTAGGATTCAGACCACTATTAACATTTAAAGCCGCAATGAGACACCATTTAAAGCAATAAATGTCATTTTTCTCAACATATATGCATGCACGTTTCATTGCAATGTTTTTCGGGAGAGGGATAAAGCTCGATCCTCTTATAATGGATGCCTTGTTTATGTTAACATCAAGAGAATTTATTGAAATCAAGGTCCATCCGCTTCCTCCGGTCCCTCTCTTGACATTCGTTCATTTTGGTTTTTTAGCTCCTCCGTCTGTTTCTTCTACATGTCTTCTATGTCATCAGACAAAGTCACCAACATAATTTTCGAAATATGTGCCAGTTGGGAAACATTCATCTCATCATTCACCATCTTCATATAATCACTTGTGAGCTCCATATCAAATTTAAATGTAGTATGTATCCTACTACGTTCATTGAGTTGTTATACTAAGGAGCTCTTGGCAGATTTCAGAAACTCCTCCGGAAACAAGATAGCCACATTTTTGTTGAGGAGGATATATGTCTCGATGCTTCCATTGAAGTTACTTACTCTTTTAGTGAGAAAATCATCGATCCGTTCTTGGTGACAACTGTTTTTGTGTTTTGTGGCTCTGACATGAGCCATATAACTATTTGATGGGACCATCTCATCACAATCCCCACAATATTTGTTTTGAAGATTTAGCTTACTAGTTCCAAGAACAGCTTTTGATTGGTTAGTATATGAGTGCGTTTCCATATGTTGATTTAGTTTTGTTTGAGTCATAAAGACTTCATTGCAGATGGCACAACTTGTAGTATTCATTTTATTTAATTATTTATTTGTTTATTAATTAATTTAATTATTTTATTTATAAACAATTTATTTCAGTTATAAACAATTTATTTAATTATTTTTTATACACTATAAACTTGTTTAACAAGCAGTAGTTAGTTCTAGCATTTTTATGGTTTTTGGATTTCAAACACTTTCGAAATTTTGGTTGGGAAAATAGGTTGCCACATGGTAAGATATCAAAGCAGACTGATGACAATCTATATTATTTCTTCTACTTATATACTTTATATGAGAATCGCGTAGTAGTCATCAAATCTAATTTATTACGACACATGATGAAAATCGATTGGTTAGCATAGGAGTGCGTTTCGCTATGCTGTTTTGGTTTTGTTTGAGCCACAAATACTTTATTGCAGATGGTACAACTTGCAGCATTCATTTTATTTAATTATTTATTTATTTGTTTCTTAATTTATTTAATTATTTTATTTATTCACAATTTATATATAAATAATTTATTTAATTATTTTTTATGCAGTATAAACTTGTTTAACAAACAGTTATTAGTTGTAGTACGTTTATAATTTTCTGATTTCAAACGCTTTAAACTAAATTTGTTTGGAAAAATAGGTTTTGACTTGTTGAGATATCAGAACAGACTGATGGTAATATACATTATTGATCCTACTTATATACCTTAGATGATAGTTGTTCTGATGGTTTTACGATATATAATGAAATTCATATACACACACACAAACATATACATATGTACATACACATACATTCACATTCCTACGATTCATATGAGAATCGTGTAGTACTCGTCAAATATAATTTCTCTGATGGTATTACGATTTATGATGAAATGTTTGTACGTTTGTTTTATTTATTCAAAAGCTATTTCTTACCACTGTTACATGAAAGTAAAATATACTGAAATAAAAATATCCATCAGAATTTCATTATCGCTATTCACAACACTCTGCTTACACAATATTTTTCTCATAAGAAAAGCAACGCAAATAGCTAAAAAAAACATACATACATATGTATTTACGAAAAAATATTGATGAACTTCACACAAGCATTGATATTCTTCAAAGCAAAAATAGATACGATCACATACATTAGTACAACAACATATACGAATATACATTACCAAATACATTCCCTACTCCATTCCAAACAGCTATCAGGGTTGCACCTACCTACATCTATTAGATAATTTCCCTACAGATCATAAAAATAAATGTATATATACAATAACCCTACAAAAACATTGCAACGATAACTCACAGGAGAAACCAAAGTCAATCCAATAACGATCCTTAGCCTGAAGGAAATGTCGATGGTGAAAATGTACTGAGTCGTATTTGCCTTTGTTACCAGTACTACTCTCTAATTCTATAACCCCAGACAATACTTTGTGCTATAGACATTTAGCATGTGCTTGTCATTCAAAATCTACTAGTAACACTAGAACAATTGACTAGGTAGTGACTATGTAGTTCTTATGTGAACATATAGATATACCGACCAGACATTTACTGGTACATTTCTATACCTTACGTACATACAAACTTATGTATATTGACCAGTTATTACAAAGTCAACCAGAAATACAACACATCTGTTTTCTCTCTTTCTTTTATAGTGACGAATAGAAGACAATGTAACTACTAGTAGAATTTTAGTGTTGGCATGGAGACACTTGGTCCCAGTCTGACTGCAGGGTATATACAACACAAATACACAAATTCGTTATCACTACGTTGAAGTCAGGCTGGGACCATCTTTGCGTCAACACTAAAATTATAGTGCCAATTGTAGTACAATAAGTATTCTTCTATCCGTCGGTATAAAAGAAAGAGAGAAAACAGATATGATCACCACAAATAACGTGGAATTGTCAACAACTTGTAAATATACATACATTTGTATGTACGTAAATTATAGAAATGTACCAGTAACTAAGTATCTGGTTGGTATGTCTCCATGCTCCCAGAAGAACTGAGGATTCACTAGCTAGTCAATTGTGTTAGTGTTATTAACAGATTTTCAATGATAAGCACATGCTAAATGTCTATAGCAGAAAGTATTGTATGCGGAATAATTAGGGAGTAATACGGGTGACAAGTCAAAAGGGAGTCAGCACATTTTCACCATCCACATTTCCTACTGGGTATAACGATTGTCTACCACTATAACAAAAATAGCGGACACAAGCAAACATATAAGTAAATACAAAAATGCACACATCTACACACATCCATACACATATACAAACACCCACAGATACATCCCTCTACTGCAGCGATGCCAACTTAGTTATTTTAGAGCTAGATTTAGCTCTTTTTTAATGCTTCTAACTCGAAATTTTTCGCTTTATCTCTTTTTTAAACAAAAAGAGCTAACACAGCTCTTTTCAATTGTGGAAACGGCACGTTTGGCTCTTTTTGCATCTTATAATCAATTTTCCCGTTTTTATCCGAATGTTTCTTCTTATAGGCGATTACATACATTTTTGGAAACGTATGTTTTTGCAAATGCAGATACTTTTTTTGCAACTATGTAAGATATATTTATGTATTTAGGTATTTCAAATTGTAAAACCCCGTTTTTATTATAAAAGGTTTGTTTCTGAGTAATTAGAAAATTTTCCACAAATTAAATAAATGGAAATAGACTGCCAAAAATATAGGAAAGCTTGGAAATCAAATCCCGCGTTTCAAAAATGGATTAAACCAACAAAAGATCCTGCTAAAGCTCTTTGAAAATTATTGTTTTTATTTTATAACGAAACGTATATACAAGTATATGTCATGTTCTTAATGCAGATAAATATTTGTATCAATTGCAGTGAAATGATTTTATTTAAAATTATTATTTTTTCTTACTATTATATTTATTAATGTAAAAAAATCTTGAAGTGCAAATTGAATAATAAATACAAAAAAAGATTTAAAACGGAATAATCTTGAGTTTTAAAATTTAGCTTTTTTAGCTCCTTTTGGCTACTCAGTTGGCTCGTTTTGCCTTTGAATTGTTGGCATCACTGCTCTACTGCATAGATGGGCAAGCATCTCTTTCCCAATAACGCGTTATAGGAAAGCAAGAAAAAAACAAATTCTGCTTACGCAGCAAACAAATACGTACACGAAAAAAATTTTACCCTCTCTTTCAGTGCTGCCAGAAAAATTTTGCCTCTTGTCCCCAAAAAAATCCCCATTTCAAAAGAAAAATCCTAATTTTTGTCCCCAAAAATATTTTGTCAATATTGTTGTTTGATATCATTTTAAAATGATGCTAAAAAACTCTTTACGCAGCTCTTCCAAGAGATAACCATCTACTGGCCTATCCATAATGAAAAACTCGCATAAAGTTAGTATATAATAATTACATATAATTTTATGGCAAATTTGTTAAGACCATGTTTAATTTTTCCACTTATGCTAACTTCATGCTACTTTTTCATTATTCATAGCGCGCAATGTTTGACATTTAAACAAGTTTTAAAAATTTCTTTGAGTCTACACCTAAATTTATTAAATCGAATATTTATTTGTACCTAAGCGTTCGCAACGGAGAGTGAAAATAACAAGAAATTGTACAAAATTGGGAATTGATTTTGACATATGTGAGTTGGATAAGTACAGTAAATGGCAAACGCACCAATTTGATGAAACTATATAATTTTTTTTAAGTATAAAGCAATTTTTGGAACCGCACTATCTCTTCCAATGGCAGTTATGTTAATAAAACTTATTAAACACATAGACCACAACATGCTACATGGCTACACCACCAAGAGTCCCCGCGGCAACAAATGTTCCTGGTAGCACCCTACTTAATTATTTTGAAAGCACCATAAGAACATGGTATTGAGGTATGAATATAAATTTCAGTGGCACCGCTTTCAAGTATTTAAATTTTTTATATTTTTTTGTGAATTTTACTATTTAAAGGTTTAGGAATTTCTTTAATACAATTAGTAGTTTTCAGCTAAGTTGCGATTTTTCGTTTTCAAATGTAATTTGGCTTAAAAAGCGATACGAACTTTACCCCGTTCGAATCATAAATATTAAATAAGTTTAATTTGACTAGAACGACACATTAATCCTTCTCAGATAAACATGTGTATTCTATCCTTAATATTTTGTAGTCAGTAGCTTGCTGTGTTGAATGTGTTTTTGCATTAAATAATATGACTGCAGCACTACTCTTAAAGATATTTAAAAACGGAAATGTTTTCAACATCCATGATTAAAATTTATCCTGGTACATGCAAATCAAACTCATTAAGTACTAATACTATTTTAAAATAATCTGTAAAATTAAAGAAAACCCATAAAATGTAAATGTTGTATTAAGATAAAATATAAGAAAAAGTGATGATAGAGCTCAAAATTTAAATAACCCAAATCCCTCCGCACGAAATGCTGTCCCCAAATGAGAAGCGAAATCCCCCATTTTGGGGACAAATCCCCTAGTCTGGTGGCACTGTTCTCTTTAACATAGGGCAGGAGTGGATAACAAGTATTTTAAAATATTTGTTTCTTCTTAATCAGGCTCAAGGTCATAATCATTTAAATAAAATTCTTTTTGGTACATATGTATGTACTTTATATATATATAAATACAAGTTTCAAATTTATAAACATAAATACAATAAAAACATAATATTATCTTACTTAGAGTAAGGTCGTCAGCTGTCCGCTTTGAGAAAGAGGCATATTCTTACTAAATATCTGTTTGTTTATTTTTTGTTTATGCTTAGCTAATATATGTCTATATGTATGCGCGCAATTTTCTGTGTCTGTTTTATAGTTCATCCTTATATTAGCGGGAGTATTAATTATATGTAACATCTCTATTGTAAATCTCTTTTTATAATTGTTCTCATGTCAGGTGAGTGTCCACTTGTTGCACAGTGGGCTGCTAAAGCTGTTTTTTGGTCAGTTGTTCCTTTACGTGTTTTGTAATCAGATTTATGTGCGGCTAATCTAGTAAGTAGCTTGGACTTCGTTGTTCCGACATATAGTTTATTACATTTGTTAGAAACATCTCCTCTATAAGGGATTTTGTAAATTATATTTGATTTTTCTAATTTGTCCACCATGCTTTTTGTTTCTTTGTAGAATGGGATGACGGAATCGCTGATGGGAAAGATGGAATTATCAATATCGTTGATTGAGCCAAAGGAATAATCTTAATATGGTTTATTATTCGCTCAGAAATTTGCAATTAACCCAGTAGAAAATTCCCATGAAATAAAACAAAATAATGTTAGGTTTTATATGGACACAATATAATTTATTTCATGTAATGGACAATTACCTCTTCGTCTATTGGTGGATTAAACCGAAGTAAACAAAGTTTAGTATAACCAAAAAAAGGGAAGTAGTATTTAGCACAGTTTCTTTTTGTTTGACGTATAGATTTAGGCATTATTAAGAACTGAGATAGATAGTTATGCAAATAAAAAACCTACATAACTATCGCATCAATTTTATAACACGTAGCTTTTGTATTGTTATTATTTTGAAGCACGGGATTAAAGGGACATGTTTGTTAAGGCATGTTGGCCTTAACATTGCCGCCCGCCTTGCAGCATCCATGCAATAGATACAAGTAAAGTATTAAATCGCGTTATATATGTCAAAATACTACTTCTGTAGGAAAAAAGGTAACGATATTGAAATACCATATTATTAAATATTTTTTTTTAATTCATTTATAATACATTTTTATAATGTTCAATAGATTTTTCTTTGTTGGAATCTAATACAATAAAGGAAAATTAATTCAAGTAAATTAGATTAAATAATAAAAAAATGCAATTCAGTAATAATTAATACGTTTATAACTTTGCATGACCTTATACATTAAGTGCATTTCAAATCATAAAGAGCAGGAACCATATATAGTCCAGCCAAAAATGGTGCTCTGAGCAGCGGGAAAACCTGCTCTAGAAAAGACGCCTTCACGTATAACTTTAGGATATAGATCCACGCCTATTATTATATCGACTGGAGCGGTTTCATAAAATTTGGAATCTGCAAGAAATAAATCAGGAAAATTCTTCTTATAGGACTCTGAAAGAGATACAGATGGGGTTTTAAGAGTTATTCTGTTGTCGACGCGAAAAGTACAATACAGATGCAACGGACATCCACGGCGTGAAACAAATCGGTTAAAGGCTGCGAGAAAAGTGTTTGTAGAAAGGTCGGATGTAGCTTCTAAATGAACTGCCTTAGTGGAAAAACACACGAATATACAGACATATCCTTTAGTGATGCGGCAAGCTCTACCGGAGTAGCTCTTTACGTCGAACGGCCCTGCAAAATCGAGTCCTGTACTCGTAAAAGGCCGAGTTATTTCGCTACGCTCTGGTGGTAAAGCCGCCATAATCTGTTTTTGGCATCTTCTTTTGTATATTATACAGATCTTACACTTGTTAATAGTTGTTTTAATTAGATTCTTAGCTTTCGGAATCCAGTATTGCATTCGCACGAGTCTTAGAACTAGTTGATTTCCACCATGTAAACTAATGTCGTGGATAAATTTGACTAAAAGGCGGGAATACTGGCAGTTGTATGGGATGATGATAGGGTGTCTTTCATTGTACGAAAGCCCTGGTGCTAGCTCAAGTCTGGCACATGAACGAATTATAACTTCTGGATCCAAAAAGGGGTTGAAGTTCAGAATCGCACTTGATTTAGTGATTTCTTTCTTGGATGTTAGAGCTCTATACTCCTCTGGATAGGCTACCTTTTGACAAGCGCAGATAATAAGATCACGAACTGCAATGATTTCCGAGCTAGGAACTAAAATGGAATTTTTGTAAAATGCCGAACGGAACCTCGGATGAGTTCTTTGGTAAAATCTGTAGACATATGCCATTACACGCATTGCCTTGGAGAAGGAAGAGAACCTTTCAAGTAAATCTTCAAAATCTGTAAAGTAAGAGAAATGTGCTCGAAGGGATTTTACTTCAAGCTCAGTATTTGGAACACTGGACCAGTTATATATAGGCCATTTATTTGGTGGTTCACTAAGCCAATGTCGCCCGAACCACCATAGTTTATTATTGACTAGATCCTTTGGACATAGACCACGGCTTGCTAAATCTGCCGGGTTTGCCTCTGACTTCACATGGTTCCATCGTGAGACATCTAAAATCTGCGTAATTTTGGCCACTCGATTCGCCACGAACGTCAACCAATTACATGGTGGCTTGCTGAGCCACGAAAGTACAATTGTCGAATCAGTCCAACCAAAAATTTTATATCCTTTGACGTCTAATCTGGGCAAAAGACTCTCAACCATTTCGGCCAAAAGAACTGCTCCACACAGTTCCAGCCTTGGAATAGATAGGGTCTTGATCGGCGCCACCTTAGTCTTAGATAATATTAAATGAGTACGTACAGAATTTACAGTGGAAATTCGGATATAGAGTGTTGCTGCGTATGCCTTTTCAGAGGCATCGCAAAATCCGTGGAATTGGATATCTGCATCAGGAGTAAAGTCAATCCATCGTGGGATACGTATGGAGTTTATTGCAGTATAAGTGGCTTCAAAGGATTTCCACTGGTCTAGAGTTTCGGGTAAAAGTTGATCATCCCAACCTGTACCGTCTCTCCATATTTTTTGCATCAATATTTTCGCTAAAATAATGCAAGGAGCTAGCCAGCCGGCGGGATCAAAAAGTTTGGCAATTCGAGAAAGCACTTCCCTCTTAGTGTATTTTGACAGGCATTGAAAATGGCTTGCGACAAAGTAGAATTCGTCTGTGCAAGCATTCCATCGGATGCCTAAAGTTTTTGCTGAGCTATTGTCTTCGAATCTTAAAAAGTCTTCATGCAGGAGGTGAGTAGTGGGATATCTTTTAGTATGTCTCTCGAATTAGAGGTCCATTTTCTTAGTGAAAACCCCGCTGATTGTAGTGCTAGGACTAGTTCATTTTTAGCCTTAATAGAGTCGAGTTTGGTATGAGCACCAGCCAAAACATCATCAACGTACATACAATTGCGAATTATGGAACTAGCCGCGGGATAGATTTCTTGTATGTCATCTGCAAGTTGTAGCAGAGTGCGAAGGGCTAAATATGGAGCACAGTTTACTCCAAAAGTAACCGTTTTTAATTCATAATCCCCCAAAGGGGAACCAGGATCATCTCGGAATAGAATTCTCTGGTACGGGGTATGGCTAGGTTCTACTAAAATCTGCCTATACATTTTCTGAATATCTGCATTGAATACAAAGCGGAAAAAACGCCATTTCAGAATGACCAACACTAAATCGTTTTGTAAAACTGAACCCGTATGCAATAAAGAATTTAAGCGTAAGCCATTTGTAGAAGGAGAAGAAGCATTAAACACCACCCGGACTTTAGTGGTAACACTATCAGGCTTTATGACAGCATGATGTGGTAAATAGTAGAATTCCGGTTTTTTGCACTGACTAGGAGGAGGTTGAACTTTTACCATATGACCAAGATCTTCATATTCTTGAACGACTTTGTCATAGTCAAGTTTCAAGTGAGGATTTCGTATCAGTCTAGACTCATTACGAAAGAATTGTGCCATTGCACTGGATCTAGAATTTCCTACACTCACAGAGTCGGGACAACTTTCCTTAAAAGGCAGCGATACTACATAGCGACCGTTGGAGTTTCTTCTTGTGGTACGAGCATATAGCTGTTCACAAGCCTGATCAGATGAAGATAAAAAGTTCTTCTTCGGAAGATTCTCCACCTCCCAAAAGCGTGAAATTTCTTTATCTAAAGAAATTTCACAAAAATATGAAATTACATTGCGGACTGGAGGGGAGCTACGAGAAACAGGACCAGTGAGAATCCACCCAAATATGGTCTCCTGTGCAATTAATGAATTACAAACTTTTTGTCTAACACCTGAACATATGATGGAAGGAAAAATATCTCCCCCTATTAATAAATCTATCTTTGAGCTACAATGAAAATTAGGGTCGGCAAGACGAACATCAGGCAAACTAGCGAATAAATCAGAAGGAATCGTATGAGACGGTAGATTAGTAGAGAGATGTGGAACTACAAGAGCGGTTGTTAAAATTGAAACGCTGCCATTTAATTCAGTACCCAGATTGAATGAACATTGACGCTGTACCTTAGCAGAAACAGAATTATTCAATCCAGATATTTGAGCATTTGTTCGTTCGAATGGAAGTTTAAGTAAATGAAATAAACGCTCGGAAATGAAAGTACCTTCGGATCCCGAATCAATCAATGCTCGTGCTCGATATTTCACGCCTTTATTGATAATATTTACAATAGCCGTTCCTAAAAGAATGTCCTTAGAGTGTGTTGCGAAGCACGATTGAATTACTGCAGAACTTGATGAATTAGTGGACTGTTGATTATTGGAATTGGATCTAGAAAATTGGTTGAGTTTGGATTAAGACCCACACCTTTGCTTGTGCTAGGACTTGGATCGGAATTGCTAAAGCTCACATTTTTCTTATGAAGTAGTGTGTTATGTCTTTTGTTGCACCTGAAACAATTATGTTTGCTACTGCAGTTTTTAACATTGTGGGTTTTTGAAAAACAGTTCAAGCACAAACCCTCCTTTTTTATCTCGTTAAGTTTCTGATTGTAATCCATTTTTAGAAATTTTGGGCATTTTCGTATCGTATGATTTTCCTTGGGGCATAACTGGCACTTTGGATTAGAAACGTTGACTTGGAAGCTATTAAGCTTTTTGCTAGAATTTGAGCCGTTTCTTGACTTAGAGCTATTTTCCTTTGAACAAACTGAGCTGCGAATTTCGGACACGGATTCTAAAGTACTATACCGATTGGTTAAAAATTTATCTAATTCAGACCATTTTGGAATAGATGTTTTATCTTTTAGTTCCTGTTCCCACAGTGTCAATGTAATTTCAGGAAGATGGTTTGTACAAATGAAAACAAAAATTGGATCCCAGCTCTGGACGTCAATATCATACAGCTTCAAAGCGGATATGCAGGCATTTATATCTCTTTGGAGTTGTTTCAGCGCGTTGCCCTTTTCAAAGGTAATGGACGGAAGATTGAAAAGTGTTTTAATTGGTTATTGACTAGGACTCTTCGATTTTCGAACCTTGAACATAGCTCTCTCCATGCTAAATCGAAACCTTGATTTGTTAGTGGGCTTTTACAATTTCTCTTGCCTCACCCTTTGTCTTTTGTGTTAAGTAAAACAATTTTTCTACATTACTGGCTTTAGTATTAGCCACAACTGCTGTGAACACGTCACGAAATGTTGGCCACGACGCATAATCACCCTGAAACGGTTCGATTTCAATCGGAGGCAAGTGCAGGCTACGGATGTCGGAGACATTTGGATTTATTAGGTTGTTGGTAGCAGCAGCTGATGATGTAGTAGGGGGCTGTGACGTGATTTTGATACTCTCGGACATCTGCGATAATTTTGCCAAACAGTTACAATAAATTGTATATGTAAGCTTGTACTTAGCTTTATGTGCCTCTACATCACTCTGAACCGTTTTCTTGCTACCAGACTTGTCGGCTTCACTTATAACTTCCTCATAAGCGTTTTTAACACGAGCCCATTCTGACTTCAACTCACTTTGATGGACCTCAAGAGCGTGTACCGTGGATAATGGCAATTGCTTATTATTGATATCGGCCTCGAACTCGACAAAATTGTCAGCCAAACGAATAAACAGTTCTAAGTCCACTCAACTTAAAATTAATAAAAAATTTGTCTAGAAACGCGACAAATAAAGATTTAAGAAAAAATTAAATGAAAATCTGATTGGATACAGAAATCAATGAACACCGCCGCACAGTGGCTGAAAATCGTTTTTCATTGGCCAAAAGTCTAATTTTTTTTGTCACCGATTTTTAAAATTTTTACGCCTTTTTGTAGCTAATATATCCAGATTAAGGTAGCCAAAAACTTAGGTTAAACTATTGATAATTGTGGGCGTGGCATGCTGTCAAACTCAACCGTTTTTTTAATTTCAGAAAAAGGTGTTTTTCTTTTGTTTTTTATCAAAAATAAATGGTTACTACTCGCAAGCTATCATCGATAACGGCCTGCGGTCTTTTTTATAATGTTGGTAGGACTATAGTCTTTAGTTGTTGTAAGTGGTCACAGCTCTAGCGTTTAATATTACGGGCGTTATGAAATATTTATGAAACTACTATATTTTTCTCAAATTTAAATTTTAGTGGAATAGAACTTCTAGGGAACAAAAGGGAACAAGAAACGTATACCACCAGGAGAAAGGTGAAAGTGTCCTCTTTAACGCTATATATACTTTTGCTCTAAAAAAAATTCAAATTAATTTAAACAGCCCTATAAGTACTCGTATACAATAGTGTCTTAAATTTTCACTTTTTTGCCTAAAAGTTTGTTTTTTTTTACTTTAGACTACGTAAAATGAAAAAAATTAAATATAATACCTGCGAAAGGGTTTAATGGCTTTGTTTTGATCAGCAAAAAATAAGTCATAAAATTATCACAATAGGTTCTACAGTAAACATATGATCTCTTTCTGAATTTACCTGTTATCAAATGTTAGGGTCAACCAAAGTCATAAACATTTTTATAACAATAATGGCGACATTAAACCACTAAAGATAAAAAACAACCCCATATTGGCGAGATACTAATCAGTTTTACCTGATATTAAGGTCTGAATAACATGTGCAGTTTTGTTCAATTTAAGCACTACCTGCTATGAAATTGAAGATCAATGTGTGAATAACATGTATCTAAAAATGTATAAAACTACGGATTCCATAAGGGATTACTCAGTAATAAGTTAATCCTTTAATTGTTCGGATAAAATATAACAAATAAAAATATTCAGATAAATATGGAGAGCTTCAGTTATAAAGAACTGGCCGAAGAGTATTTTAGAAACAAAAACCAGGAAGATGTTCTTAGTTACGTTAAAATAAAATTAAACTTAAATTCGTGTAGCACCGAAATGCAAGAGCAATTATCTAATTTCGTCAAAGCACTAAAAAAACGCTACAAAGAAGTTAGCTACAGTAAACAAAACTTTTATATAAAAAGTGCAAACTGGTTAGAAGGCCAACTTACTGTCGCTGCAGAAACAGCAAAGCAAGATAAGGCTGGAAGACCACGCAAATCATTAATGGGCAACTGCAGTGATAGATCTAAGAGGCGGAAACTTAAAGATTTTAACGATGCAATTGGTTGTACAAATATAAAAGAATCTTTCCTACATCAATTACGATCACAGAACCAATTATCAAAAGTGGATATCATTGAAAAAGTTGTTAAAGCTAGTCCCGTGAGAACAAAACGGATTCTTAAAAGTATACCAACTCCGAGTGATGCAATACAGTACACAAATGAGGAGGCATTAGCATTATTTCTGGATTTGAAATTAACAAAACAGCAATATATTAAGCTCAGACTGCGTGCGATTGAAAAAGGGTCAAATATGTATCCAGCATATCATTACATAACCGCTGCTAAAATAGACTGTTTGCCATCAAAGGACACTATTACAATCACACCAATTTCGGCAGAGGTACAACTACAATCTATACTTGTTCACACAGCCGAACGCTTGCTACAATCAATAACAGGAAATGAGTTAAAGAAATATGGAAACACAAAGTTAATTCTTTTTTGTAAATGGGGATGTGATGGTTCCTCGGGACAAAAACAATACAAACAAGCTGTATGTGAAAATATTTCGGACTCAGATATGTTCATGGTATCATTTGTACCATTGCGATTGAAAAAGATTTTGGAAGATTCAGAGCCTTCGACTAGTACAACGCAAACAATGGATATTTGGAAAAATGAGACACCATCTTCTACGAAATACTGCAGGCCAATTAAATTTGAATTCAAAAAAGAAACTCATGATGCCATTAACAAAGAAGTTAGTGATATCAAGGCCCAAATTGCAACACTACAGCCATTACAATTACAGTTAGATGGGCAGCAAACTGAAGTAAGCTACCAATTAGTGCTGACAATGATAGATGGAAAAGTAGGTCAGGCTTTGACTAACACGAAGGCTGCATCCAGCTGCATTATATGCCAAGCAACATCAACCCAATTAAACCAAGTCCCGACAAAATCATTAGATAATACCGATGCATATGAATTTGGATTATCACCACTACATGCAAGAATACGACTTATGGAACACATACTAAAAATCAGTTATGATTTGGATTTCGGGTCTTCAGGATCAATAAGAAACAACGAAACCAACAAAGAGTTAAGAAGTTCAAAAAAGAAACATGTTCTAGATGAATATCGCAAATTAGGATTGATTATAGATCAGCCAAAACAAGGGTCAGGCAATACAAATGATGGCAATACCGCAAGAAGATTCTTTTCAGATCCAGAAACAGCATCTGAAATAACAGGAGTGGATTTAAACCTTATTTTCAGGTTTAAAATAATCCTAGAAGTACTTGCGTGCAATGAAGAAATTGACTCTAGAAAATTTGGAGATTATGCTAAGGAAACTGCAAAAATATATACAACCAACTACCCATGGAGAAATATGTCTGCAACAGTTCATAAAATCCTTTATCATGGAGAAGATATCATTAAATATCATTTGGTGCCACTTGGAGATCTATCAGAGGAGGCTCAGGAAAAAAGAAACAAGGATTACAGATTTTATAGAGAGCACAATACTAGAAAAATTTCACGAAATTCAACAAATGAAGATCTATTTAATATATTATTGGCAACGTCAGATCCGTTCATCTCCAGTATTCGAAATCAATGGAAAGTGGAACATCGGGATTTAGATGAAGAAGCCAAAAAACTACTAAAGAACAGAAATAGCACAGAACAAAATATGGAATATTTACAATCAATATTTGAGTCAAATGAATAATAATCATAATTGCCTTTCATTGTTATTTAAGGTACGAAAAGCATACTATTAGTAAAAAATAATAATAAACAGAACCTACCATTGTTACAAATGCTATTAAAATTTATTGCAGTTTTTATTTTTAATATGTTTTTTAAAATGATCAAATTTGACAGCAAAAAATAATAAATTTTTCTGTAGTAATAGCAATATTTTTAGATAATATTATTAAAGTTTTTTTTTAAGTGTAACTATTCTTTGAGTGTAAACAAAATTGCAAATTAGACAGCAAAAAATTTTTAATTTTTCTGTAATAATAGCAAAATAGTAGATTTTACTATTTTTTTTTTAGTGTAAAATTTTTTTTGAGTGTAACATTAAATAAATTCCATTATTACAAAACATATTTATAATTATTACTAATTTCCATATATTAAATTTTTTAATAAATAAAAAAATAATAAACCCATATTTCACTCTAAAAGTTAAAAAAATTCAAAAGTTCAACTTTGAGCTAGAATTCCTTAAAAAGTCCTCAATCAATTTTAATGTAATTAAAACTGAGTCAAACTGAACTAAATATCTATACACTAAAATAAAAATTACTTCAATATTTTGATCAGTTCAAAAGTTACAGAATTTTGGCCAATGAAAAACGATTTTCAGCCACTGTGCGCCGTACATTAAAATCTATGTATATATATGTGTATATAAATATGTAAATATGTATCAATATATAGATGTAGTTTATTGATAACAGTGGAGAAATATATACAATTTTATAAAATTGAATATCTCTTATAATTGTGGAACAAAAAATCGAATCCACGAGTGACTATAAACACTTCCTTTTCAAACCGAATACTTATGAATGATTGAAAATTTTTTTTGTTTTGAACAAATAATGATTACATTTACTTATAGCACTGTGAGTAATCAGCTGTTGAAATTCTGGAAAAGGTTATTGAACTTTATGTTATTGGAAATTATATGAAACAATAGGTGACTTCCTTCACCGTATAAGTTTTTGAAATTATTTGATTATTTGAAGGAAGACAGGAAACCAATAAACTTATTTTTCCATGGAATGTGAATATGAAAATAAGTAACTACGTAATCCTTGTCGAAAAATTATTTTGTTGTCCCTTTTTGTGGAGCTCTATATCCGAATGTATAATAAATTATGTATATTGTCACGATGGTGATTTACAAGACAATGAGCGAAATATGTTCTATTTAATTATATATATATTCAAATTTATTTAGTTTATTAGTTTTTATTGATTAAAACCAAGGAATATAATTCTTGTGACAAAAATTATTTTCACAAACATTTATATCGAACATGCCTTTTATCTACCTTTCATACACATTATATAGTCACTTGTCTCTCATTGGAATATTGAAAATTAATATTTTATATTGTATTGTAATCTACATACATATGTACATAGATATGAACATGCATACATTGGATCGTAACTACCATCAAACCTCTATTTACAATGTAATGAGAGTTACTAAATATGAAGAGCAAAATGCACGAGCACGTTGATGGAGAAATTGTGTAAAACTTATTTCTTGTATAACTTTATACTCTATTCAATTATCGTAAACCTCTGCAAACGGTGGTTCCAGCAACAAAAGAGTTTACAAAAAGGGGAAAAAAGGAGGGGAAATAATTTATTCGTTCCTTATTTTCAGATGATCATTATTAAAAGCGGGGAAATATTCCAACGCTAAGTAAATAATAATGGAATATGAGGGGAACAGTTTTCTCGTTTAATGAAATCAATAAAGAAAGAATATATGAAATAAAAGCACGAAAAGAACGAACGATACCCTATACCACGCAAGCGTCGAAACGCACTTGATAACTAATATATATTGTGTGTATTTTCGGACAAGTTAATAAATTTTTACTTTTATTAATTTGTTTGTTCCAGTAAATTCCAGTAAATTCTTATGTATCTTTAAGAAGGTATTTTCTTATGTACCTATGACCTTCTCAGGGGTGTCCTTTTATTTTCGGCTTTCCCTTTAGGATTTTTCAATATTTTCTTTGGAATATCACTATGTATGTATGTACGTGTATAATAGATGTATATATATATATATATATATATGTATATATGTATATATATACATGTATATTGACATAAGTATGTATATATTTTCACTTTTATAATTTTGTATATTTTTTTTTTAATCTTTTTTATTTCGAATGTACAAACATATGTATATGGAAGAACTCTTTCTTTTTGAACTATTTTGGTTTTCTTTTAGGATTCTACCACGGTGTAGAGAAAAACCATAAAAATAAACTGACGTAGTCTTTTTGAAATGCACTCACTTACTAAGGCTGAACAATGCAAAAATAAAAAACGTACCTTGTTAGTGAGTTCAGAATATGAGATAATTGTATGTATAAGCGTATGTATATTTTGAAAGGGTAATCGCAGAGAAATCTCAGAGAACAATTTTGTATTCCTCCTTCCAATCCGGTTCGATGGGACCAAATGTTTCTTTGTAGAATGGGATGACGGAATCGCTGATGGGAAAGATGGAATTATCAATATCGTTGATTGAGCCAAAGGAATAATCTTAATATGGTTTATTATTCGCTCAGAAATTTGCAATTAACCCAGTAGAAAATTCCCATGAAATAAAACAAAATAATGTTAGGTTTTATATGGACACAATATAATTTATTTCATGTAATGGAAAATTACCTCTTCGTCTATTGGTTGATTAAACCGAAGTAAAGAAAGTTTAGTATAACCAAAAAAAGGGAAGTAGTATTTAGCACCGTTTCTTCTTGTTTGACGTATAGATTTAGGCATTATTAAGAACTGAGATAGATAGTTATGCAAATAAAAAACCTACATAACTATCGCAACAATTTTATAACACGTAGCTTTTGTATTGTTATTATTTTGAAGCACGGGATTAAAGGGACATGTTTGTTAAGGCATGTTGGCCTTAACACTTTTGGTATTTGAAAATAGCTTATTCAAATTATTGTCTGTTTTTAGTGCGATATTAGCATTTTCTTTATCAAATATATCAGAGTGAATAATAAAAAACAGAAAATCTGGGAATATGTGTCATTGACTTATACGTTTTTGTATTTTTTGTGTCGGTTCGCGATTAAGGTTTTTTGTGGCGTTTGTTACAATCTTTGTTGCTAAATTGAACGAAAAACTATTTTTCTGCCGAATTTTCTTAATTTTCTTTATATTCTCTTTATGATACATATTGTCACTAATTTTTAGGCCCCTTCTCGCAAAATTTTGGCCTGTGTTAATTTTAACGTGTTTCGGATGGTTTGAAAACCAATTAATAATGCGGCCTGAACCAGTTGGTTTTTGATACCAATCTATAGTAACAATATATTGTTTCCGAATTACCAGCGTGTTTAAGTGCGGTAGCTTCCCACTTTCTTCTAATTCTTTCGTGAATTGTATGTTTTTATGGAAACTGTTTAAGCCCTTTAATGTTTCTTCTACCATATTTAGTTGGGTTATACAGAAAATATCGCCGACGTATTAGCTTAAATATCTCGGTTTGTGTTCCAGATTTTGGATTATATTATCTAACACTTCCTCCATTAATATGTCCGCTATCACTGGTGATGCTGGCGAGCCCATAGGCATTAATTTTAATTGCTCATAAACTTTATCATTGTATTTGAAATATCGATTATCTTTAATACAATAACTGAAAATGTCAACGAACAGGTCCTTCGGTATCTTTGTGTATTTTAAAATTATATCCCACTTCCTCTTTATTATTTCCAATGCTAAGTTAACTGGTATGCTGGAAAAAAGTGAAACTACGTCGAACGAAACTAAAACTTCATCATCATTAAGTTCAACATTCGCTAATTTCTTTTTGAATTCTATTGCATCATTCACATTATATTTGGAATTTTTCGTTAAGTTCTTCAATATATTCGTTATATATTTGCATAATTCATAAGATGGTGAATTTATCGATAAACATATTGGCCTTAATGGTATGCCATCTTTAAATAAAACAAAAAGAGTTTTATTTAAATGATTATGACCTTGACCCTGATTAAGAAGAAACAAATATATAAAATTTCTAAGGTCGAAGAAAAATTATCAACATACAAAATTCGGAGGGCACGCCGATAAGCATCAATATGAAGCTGTATACACATTTACGTGAAAACTATAATATCATCACTAACAAAAATATTCGTAAATACATTAAAACGAACAAATTAAGAGCTAAACTCAAATCTACATTGAAGTTCTTAATTAAATGCAGACAATTTGGTCTAATACCAAATTCATTGTAAATTCTACAAAAAACGTTGAAAAATTATTCAATTTTAATAACAAAATACAACATGAAATATTATTTAAGATAAAGAATCTCGTTGGAAAATATATGCAACATTTTCAAATAAAAATTTTAAATCTAACAATGAAACATAAGCATAAAGAAATTAAAAATAATCAACAAGAACGGGGAAAAAATATTGCACGTATCCAAAAAAAACATCGCTAAAAAGACTACTTGTTATTGGTTTCAAGTGAAAATAAAATATATGAAAGCCTTTTAAGGAAACGCACAGAAATTCAAATTAGAAAATTTCGTGAACTAAAATCTAGACAAGAAAACAAAACAAACATAAAATACAACAGAGATTGGTTTAAAACGAACACATAAATACCAAAAAACATGCAAAATTTGTTATCGTTGGGACCAAAATTTTCTCTGCCTTTGAAAAAACAAGAATTTCCTATGTTCAAATGTATTGCAGACGGAGAAGACATTATCTAAACAGATAAAGAGAAAGAAAAACAAGAAACAATCACGAAATTAGTGACAATATGTATCATAAAGAGAATATAAAGAAAATTAAGAAAATTCTGCAGAAAAATAGTTTTTCGTTCAATTTAGCAACAAAGATAGTAAAAAATGCCACTAAAATCTTCATCGCGAACCGGCAAAAAAACTACAAAAACGTATAAGTCATATAAGTATATATATATATATATATATATTTTTTTTTTTTTTAATACATGTATTTATTTATTGTATCTTCAAATATGAACTAACAATAAGTATTCAAATCTTAAATCTAAAATATAATTATTAGGACCGACCACTGTCGGACATAAAGTTGTTAATAGTTATAAATAATACATAAGTAGTGATAATCCAAAAAAGAAAAAAAATTATAAAAAGTATAAAAAAAAGTATTTTCAAGAAATCCCATCTGAAGTGTTGAGTAATAGAGCCCTTGTGTCCCTCTTTTTAAGCGGATGTGTCCAGTTAAGTTCAAAATATTACGAGCAAGCGGATTAGGATGTGACTCGAGTTTTGTTAAATATTTGCAAAATTGGATTTGTCGTTAAAAAAATACTTTCATTAGATTTATTATTTGTATTATTTTCATTGAGAGCTTCATAACTCACAGTAAAATAGGCATTTCTGCCGTTAGAACTCACTTCATAATTTTTTGTATTTGAGGTACTCATATAGAGTATTCCTCAAGGGCACTTTTTGTGTTTTTTTGCTTACAGTTTCTTTTTGTTTTTGTAATTTATGATTGTTTATTTGTTTTTGAGTTACTCGTAAAGAGTATTCCTCAATGTCACTGTTTGTTTTTTTTTTGTTTTCGGTTTTGTTTTTGTTATTTCCACTATGCAAAAACATTAGGAAAGCACATAAAGCTTATTTATTAAAGTCAGTATGTACGTATTACGAATAATATGCACTACGAATATTTTTTTTTATAATTTTTTGTTTGTTGATTAAGAATGTAAGAAAAATTCCGCTAATCGACTATTCACTATGAAGGTACAACGACAACTGTATATGTATTTATATATATATATATATATATATATATATATATATATATATATACTTATATGTATATATTCATATATATATATTTAAAGTACATACATATGTTTATATTTTTATTTTTTGTTCTTTATATATAATTTTTCCTGAAGAAGGACACCGAAAGTGTTCGAAATATTAAAAAATAAAAAGATTAAACAAAATCAATATTTTAATAAAACAAAAAGAGTTTTATTTAAATGATTATGACCTTGAGCCTGATTAAGAAATTTTATTTATTTTCGTATTTCCCATGACATGTTTTTATAAAAAAAACACAATGCATTTCCATTAACATTTTCTGTAAAGAAGAATTTGGTTTCGTAATTTTTTTTCAACATTTTGCGCGCGTGGTGATGTCTTAACAGGTGATAAACAGAAAGTGATTCAAGAAATATTTCCACCTCTGTTAAAAGTAAACAGAGGTTTTTCTCTGCTCCACACACAAGCGCAAGTTTGTTTATGGGTTAGTGCAGATCACTGATATACTGTAAGCAGAACGTTTCTCTACAATACATCAAAAGCTGTACACACTAGTACATATATTAAGGTTTTTAATTTCCCGGACTTTTCCAATTCCCGGGAATCGAGAAATAAAATCTCCTTTACCGGGAATTATTGTTTATGTGTTAGTGCACATCACTGATATACTGTAAGCACAACGCTTCTCTACAATACATCAAAAGCTGTACACAAAAGTACATATATTAAGGTTTTTAATTTCCCGGACTTTTCCAATTCCCGGGAATCGAGAAATAAAATGTTCTATTCCCGGGAATTCCCGGGAATTTAAAAAATATATGGATTTAATTAAATGACCTCAATAAGAAATATAATTTTATGAAGAAACATAGAACATTTAAATTAAAAACATAACTACTTTATTTGTTCATTTGTTGAACACAAATACATATTTAAAAAACGAAAAAGAATAATAAATTTATATGCTTTGAGTTAGAGCATGGATGGAAATTTTATCTACATCTACAAATCCAGATACTATAAAGACTTTTTATGTTGAAAATATTTGGTAGACCTCTTGCTGGGAGTCATACACACATACACACTTATTTCGAAGAAATAAGGTTGAACATAAGCTGTAAAATTTCATAGACATTTGTTGCTTGTGTGAATTAAATACAATAAACTTGTGGTTAAAAATACATCATTTTTAATGTAAAATAAAACGAATATAAATAAATTAGTTTTAAGCTAAGTCTAGACGATATGTTGAATCAGCATATTTATGGTGAAAAATTTGTTACCAGTGCCAACATAGCGTATAGATACAAAATTTTTCCAATATACGTATGCTTAACTACATATGAAGGGCATTTGTTAAAGTTGCTAACAAACTTTTGTTCAAGATTTTAGAATATCGTGTAGACACCATATTTTTACTTTGTAACAAATTTTCTATGTATGCTGTCATATATGTTATTTGTTGAAAAGTCTATTTAAGCTTTTCAGCATACGGCTAATTTGATAGCAAATAGAATTGATATTTTAACTCTACTCATGTATGTAGTGTTGCATGATTTGTAATTTTTTCTCTTAAATTCGGCAATTTACTGCATATTAAACCTATCGTACCATTGATTAAAACGAAACGGTAAATGTGAAAAATATAGTGCAAAAATATTAATGGTAGATTCGGGTGAGTAAAACATAAGAGAAATTACAATTTCATAAAAAAAATTCAGGCAATAATCACTCTTATTCCAGCTTCTTTCCGATTTTGCAACTTCTCGCGAATTTTTGCAAACTTCGCAAAAGAGACTTTTTGCATGCTTTAAGCTTCCTAAGTTCTGCCGATTTTTTTTAAGAAAAAGAATTGGTCATCATCCCGCTGATAATAAGTTTTTGCGAATTTTCTTCATTTTCGCGATTTTTATTGAATTTTTTCAGTTTTTTCGATATTTCATCAATTTTATGGCTGTTTCAAAATTATGCAACTTCTCGCATTTTTTTTTTTTGCAAAATTTGCGATAAAAGCAACTTTTTACATGTCTTAAGCTTCTTGGCAGTTTTGCCGATTTTAAAAAAAGTATTTAATTTTGTTATCATCCCGCTGTTAATAAATTTTTTCAAATTTACGTAATGTTCCCGATTTTTACTGAATTTTCTGCATTCCTTACAGTTTTAGCGATCTTAATTCATATAATGGCTTGTTTAAAATTTTGCCAATTTTCGCGAATTTTTCCAAACTTCGCAAGGCAAGGCCCCTTGCCTTTTTCGTGGTTTTTACCAGTTTTAACAGTTTTGAAGAGTTTGAAACATTTTTAGACTTTGTCATCCTGCTGTTGCAGCTCTTTTGCCAATTTCCGTCATTTCGCTAATTTCTTTTTCATTACATACATTTATAATTGCAAATATATAAATTGTTTCACTAAAAGCGATATACATACATACATAAATTAATAATAAAGAAAGAGAACTGTAATTTTTTTATATTTAAGCAAATGCTCACATGACTCAACATATATATCAGAATACAAAATTCAACATATTGTGTAGATACAAACATTTTATGCTAACTCATATTTTGTATTATCATTTGCTGACATATGATGACTTTAAAAAATTTGGAACTTTCAGCATACTGTGTAGACGACTAACATATATATGTACATGCTGACAGCAGGATTTGTTGTTATTTTTAAGCATTTGAATGTAAGCATATATTTGCTGATTCAACATATCGTCTAGACTTAGCTTTATATCAAATTAAATAAATTAAAATAAAACCAAAAAACATTGATCCATACACAGTGAATTTTTTTTAATTAAACAATGCGTGTTCTATAGCTTAGAACATAAGTTTGCACATGAAAATTTTTGTACTGTTATTCTGCCGATGTTATTGCTTATGTTCGGAATTAGTTAAGGCCATGTCAGATAAAACTTTTGCTTCGCGTTGCGTTGAAGATTCGCTTTGACATATAAGATGAAATGTACATGATTATATGAAGCATGTCACATAAAGTACTTTTAACGCAAAGCTAAGCGAAAAGTTAGGCAACTCTCAACTTTTTGCGTGCTTTGACAATCAGTTGGTATACTTTTCCTAATTTGTTTGACCAAACTCGCATGTAAATATGAAATTTTAATTAAAATGTCGGTAAATTTACATACAAAATGAGTTAGTTGCATCAGAGTAATCGAATTGGTCTGAGTTTTGTGTATAAAACAAAACAGTGAAACAAACAGTGAGTGTTGTCAAATTTTTTATTGTGTCATACACATTTTGCTTCACGCATTTTCCCAAGGTTAGAAACGTCACGCAAAGCGTTGAAGTTGTATGTGGCACCGCTTTTATTGTGCGTGGAGACGTGCAGTTAATCTCTGCTTAAATATTTGTATATTTAGGTAATAAAGGTATGGTAAAGGTTACGTCAACTCTTGCATCTTGTGCAAAATGCATAGTTGCACTTTCTGACGTGAGCAACCCATTTTGTTTAGTTGTCTATAAAGCGACACAATATGTGCATATATGTATGTATATATTACTCGTATGTTTCTTAAGTGTTAAAAACGTTTGTTTAAATGCTGAAACAAAGTGTTAGACGTTTATTGATTAATTCTGTAATTAATTCAGTAATTAAAATATAAATATTAGTAATATTGGTATTATTTAACAGAGTTCTAATAAGACCTATTTTACACTATGCAAGTCTTATTTCTAAGCTGATTAGTTTGTTAGGAGAGAGTGACGAGGGAAAAACTGTTCTGTACCCCTCGTCTCTCTTTCTAACAAACTAATCACCTTAGAAATAAGACTTGCATAGTGCAAATTAGGACTAACAGATTGAGCCATTGGTCTTTGAAAATAAAAAATTATGTACTTGTTATCTTAAAATCGAGTTTAAAGGAATTTTAAAATTTTTTTAAATGTATAATTTTGTTTCCGATAAACACGAGTTTATTTCAATTGGTAATCAGATTTGATGAAGGTAGTTCGATCTAACGGGGAACTTGGCACAATTAAATAGTGAATATTTCGTTATGGCACCTGGCATCTTTATCTGCCTTAATCCAATAACTTGATAATCACTTATCATTTTATCATACTTTTGTTTCCGATAAACACGAGTTTATTTCAATTGGTAATCAGATTTGATTGATTTAATTTTCCTTTTTGATTATCACTACTTTGTATTATTTAAACTATCACTAAGTTTTGGCCGACACTGGTCGGGCTAAATAATTATATTTTAGCTTTAAGATTTGATCACTTATTGTTAGTTCATATTTGAAGATACAATAAATAAATATATGTATTAAAAAAAAAAAATTATAATTTTTTTATTAATTTATTTGTATCGAAAATATCTTCAACGCATTTCTACGTTGTAATTTTTGTATGGTTGATTTTATAAGTACTTTTTTTAATGCTATAAAAAGTAGCACTCCTTTTCAAAAGTTACCCTGATAATCTTGCACTTACTCAGACGGTGACAATTTTGCATCACTTGTGCGAAATAATTTTCTATCTGGTTGTTGTTATATATTTTGAAAATGTATTAAATTCCCGGGAATTCCTGGGATTTTTTTTCTGAACCTCGAACATATATACATTAGGTTGTATTATCACTAAGAAGTTCGATTAAAAATATTCCTCTTTTAGGAACGCAGAGTTTACTTTGCAAAGTCTTAATTCAGCTGTGACAAGACAGAGGAGCAAATACTTTTTCTTTCTGTCTGCCACCCAGCTCTTTGTGTGTCTAAAAGGGGTATATATTTAATCGAAATTCCTCATAATTATTTATTAATCCATTTGATCCTGCTAAACCGCAAACAAAAATTCAAATACTGCAACGGGTTTTCAAACTACATTTTGTCGAAAAATACACTAAATCGTAAAAGCTCTAATAAATAACACAGCTTTACAAATTTTTAATTTGGAAAAATACCAAGAACGCCACATGCCTAGATCAGTTCATTGGGACCTCCTGTATAGGAAAAACGCTGTAATTTTTTTCTAAGTACCGTTTTTTAGATAACGGTAGTTTTGTTTTTTTTGGTGTATAGTCCCAATCAAACCCTTGTGGAGCCCGACATTACTGCAAAAATTCAATGCCATTGGTAAGCGTTGAGTGAAAGCATGTATATCAAAAAGGCCGTTATCATTTGAAAATTTATTCTTTTTAACCTTAAGTTCAAATATGACACCTAAATTACACTTCTTATTCAGTCATTTGGATATTTTCCCCGCGAACTTGGGCTCCGAAATTGATGAACAAGGTGAAAGATTTCACTAAGAAATGGAAGAAATCGAGAGACGTTACAAAGGCTGGTGTGATGAACAAATGATGGCGGACTATTGTTGGTTCCTCATTGGCGCAGATCCATCCGAAAAAAACGCAACATTTTAAGTCGCTCGTCATTTTAATTACAATTTTTTGAATTTACGCCGAATATAGTGTGTGAGCAATGAAAATTAATATATTGTCGTTCCACAAAATCCTTAACAAAAACCTTATTTTTAATCAATTTTTTTCAAATTACGCTTAAAATGTTGGTAATTAAATAAACTATTTGGTACAAAAATAAAACATTACAGATCTTTACTATAACGTAGAAAAAAACGAAATAAAAATGATAAATTTTGAAACAAACGTAAAAAATAGGCCAATTTTAAACTTTGAGGTGCCAAACTCAGCCATTTCTTGTCAGATAGAAATTTGCAGCATGTCGACGGAAAATGCATTCGGTTGGGCTCCAAAAGGGTTTGATTGGGACTATACACCGAAAAACACAAAACTACCGGTACTTAGAAAAAAAATTACAGCGCTTTTCCTATTCAGGAGGTCCCAATGAACTGATCTAGGCATGTGGCGTTCTTGGTATTTTTTGGCTGTAAACCAGTGTAATTGAAAGCTAAAAAATAAATTTAAATTTTTTTGGGTATGAGAAGCAAGCTGCTTAGAGTTAATTGGGCTTGCGTTGCTGAATTTTGCGCAACAGAACAAAAAACCACCTATATTTAATATTTTGAAAGAATCTCTAATATCTAATATTAAAACAAATTCGATGCATAACTGCAAAAAACATTACAATATTTTTAATTTAACATATAACTGGGGAACGATAAAATCAAACTCAATATATTTTTGAATGACTCAGAATTTCTTCACCTTTTAAACTGAATCATTGGTTTTTTAATTTTAATAGAAATCTTAAAAGTTACAAAGCATTATTTTTAAAATTTATTCAAATTTTTTAGAAAATCACAAAAATACTCTACGCTGTAAGCTTTCAAAAAATACTAGGGCAAAAGAAAAAATTTTGTTTGGGACACACTACTATATATGTACATTATGTCCTTTAGATTAGACATTAGACCTCGTCTCACTTAAATGGAATTTTTTTTTCGAATTTTGCATTTGGGGATTGTTTAAATATGTGATTTGATGTAAAAATTCATATGGTAAAATTTTAAGTCGATCAGAGTGTGCCAACACGTGCCACACTGAAGTAAAATTTTCAACATATATAGAAAACAATAGTTTTTTCATTGATGACAAGTTATTTATTATAAAAAAACATGCAATTCATATAATGTTTTCTTAATTTGCAATTTTTTATATTCAAACATTTCATTAAAAAAAAGAAGAGAATTAATATTATTAAATTATTATAATAGCGACGATATAGTATATAATGGGAATTCCTTTCGATAGTTCTCAAAAACATGCAAGGACTGCTTGTCTTCTTAGCTTTGTGTTAAGGTCCAGTTAAAATCTGTAATAAGTTTGACCTTTCTCTCAGCAGCATCATTAACAACATTAATATTTTTCAGAATTTGAACGCCTTTAATGTATTCTGCTCGTTCGTGCCAATTTTAGGGATCAAAGTTTAAAACATTGGTGTCTATTTCCAAACGTTCAAAAAAAGTGTTTGTTTTATGTGTTACAAAGCAACTCAAATCTTTAGATTGAAATTCTTTTAATTCTTGAATACTAGCGCAAACTTTTTTAGGCAGTGAAATAACATTTTCTTCCTCAGTTTCGATCTCAATTGCAAGTGCCGCAACCATTTTTCTTTTTACGTCCAAGGGTACGTTGCAACCAAAAAACGCCAGAGCAATTAACTCTTCCGATAAATACCATAGGTGATTTCGAATTTTTGCTAATAATGGTATTGATATGTTTGGGTCAATATAACTTGCAATCTTTATAACCAGCTGTAAATCGTTATTTGGTGCTTCGACAGCATAAGTGGTTCTGAACCAGTACGGAACATACAGGCGTACCAGAAATATACAAATATTTTGCAAACCATTCAACTGGCTGGAAGACATTTGAAACTGTTTTTGTAAAGCATATATTTTTAAAACATATGGCTTTCGACATGAATCTTGCATGGGATGTTGCCCCAGGTGCATGAAATGCGAAATTTGGGATGCTGCCACTAAGAAAAATATACGTAAGTTGTAGTAACTCCTTATAATCATGTCGAATATGGTCTTTTTGTAAATGTTTAATACAAAACTCTTTGCTGAAGTTACATTCTTCGAACTTAAAGCACGTTGCACTTCTTCATCCATAATACCAACTTTGAAATCTTCCAACTTAAAAGTCTTCCATTCCCGTGAAAAACGTTCAAATATACCAACTTCTGGACCACTAGATTTCCCAAAATATACCTCAAAAACAGCACGCAGTAAGATTTCTGCAAAATTTCTGCTGCCCCATTATGTTGACCAGTGTTGGTAGCAGCTGTGTCAAAGCACACCAGTTCTAGTGAATTTATCATGTTCATTTTCGTCAAATAATCATATATTGATTGTGCGATTGCTTCTCCAGATCATACTTCAATAATTGGAATGGCAATTAACTTGTAAATTTTTTCTGCAGTTGAAACAATAGCTAGGCGGTCAACTTTTTCTTTTCCAACCATTGCAGGAAGTAGTTTACCATCCCAATGTAGAACGAATGTGTCAGTAATCTGAAAAATTTTATTTCTGTGAAATATTCATAACAATTTTAAAATAAATTTTATTACCTTGAAATTCCCAATAATTTCTTTGCTATGACGTTGACGATATTCTTTGTGTTGTCATCTCAAACGTGTAGAATTAAAAACCATATCTTCAATATTATGACCTAAAGCTTTTGTTGTCGCAGAAATAAAATGGATTGCGAGTGGAGTAGATATACATATTACCAGCATCCATGCATGCCAACATTCTGTCGTCTATGAATTTTTTCTTAACGCGATTGTCTGTCGGGTTAATGTTTTTTGGTTCAATTGTCGGTGAACCTGCAGACTTTACAGATTCACATTCACTTTCATTACTTGCATTAAATTGTTCAGTCAAGACTAAAGAAAAATTATTTAACAAAATAAGTCGAATGAAAAAAATTACTCATGCTGACTTTAATATAACCTTCATAGCTTTCAATTCTGTAATGCTTTTCTTTAATCGATTTTCCTTTTCTTCTCTTTCCGTCTTACGCTTTTCTTTATTTTTTAGGTTTTGATCTACTGAAGTCATTATGCGAATACGACCTTGTTCCCTTTGTTTAATTAAGACATCTCTATCCTCCTGAATAGAAAAAATTATTTTTAAGGCATCAACATGTGCAATATGGAATACATTTTTCAAATGTTCTTTGAAATCTTCTTCCATTTTTCTATGACTTGCAAATTTAGATTTAGAATCTTTTTGCACCTTTCTCCACTCATCATATAATTTGTTTAATTTTTCAACACATTTTCTTTTGTGTAACATTGGAATTCGAGCTCTTTCCCAAAAGGGAAATATTTCTTTTAAAGCTAATACAGAACTCTCTTTAATTGTCTTTTTTTCACACCGCACATAAGAAAAAAAGCATTGTAACACTTGAACTTTTGAAGATAATTTGCACCCAACTATTTTTTTTAGCATTTTCCTATCAAATGCACATATATGTCAGCAGAACTAAGATTTTGAGATTTATTTAGCGCCACAATAAAAATTCTGTACTGATTGTACTATTTTTAATTCTTTTAATAAACAACTTTTCACAACCGCACTCAATTTTGCAATTGAAAAATACAAAAAACAAAATATAAGAGCCTAACGAAATTGGTGACAGAATGTCACAATATACTATACCGTTAGTTTTCTTAGTATATAAGAACGTGGAATTTAACTTCGATGTGTTGTGAGAGTTGTTTTACATGTAAATAAGAAAAAAATACATAAAAAGAAAAATTTTTTAAAAAAATTCCTAACTTATAATATCAATGAAAAAACGATTGTTTTCTATATATTTTGAACTTTGACCTCATTGTTGCACGGGTTGGCACACTCTGATCGACTTCAAATTTTACCCAATATGCAAAATTCAAAAAAAAAAAGATTTGAGGCGAGGTCTATTAGACATACATACTCTAAATGAACATTAACTGCCAACTTTTAAATTATGTAAAAAGGGGTTTGGCACTATTCAAGTGATTTTGATTGACGAAACCATATTTTCCAATTACAACCACTGAGTGTAACTAATCTTTATGTAATTATCTCATATTCTTTCAGTACTTCGTTGATTTCAAACTGGACTCGAATGGAGAAAATGCCACTTCCGCTTATGCAAACAACTTTATGCAGTACATTGGATTTGCTTCTCAGATACCTAATTTAATATTTAATTGGCTAAATATTTTTGTTCACTTAGGGTAAGTGTTTTCCTATATGTCTATGTAAAATTTATTCAAAAATATAATTAAAATATCAAACAAGAACTATCAGCAAAAAAAATTGCCTACTAGAATGCAAAAAAGTGTATATACTTCCCAGTCGTAAGTAGTTACATTTTGACTGAATAACCCATTCTTTTTGTTTGAGAAGTTCAAAAAGTATGCGGTACCCTATACTTTTTGCCTACAAACATCCAAAAGTTAATAGATTACTGATTGCCTAAAAGTGTTCAAAATATAATGGGTAATTTTTTGCATAAAAATATGCAAACGATTTTAGATTACTTTTTGTTTAAAATTATTCAAAAGTTAATGAGCATTTTTTTCTTTTTGTTGCCTTCGAAGCTCATTTTCACGATAAATTTTTCTGTAGATATACATACATATATTGTTATAAACTGGAAAGTACTATAATAAGCACTTTCACGTAATGGTATAAATAAGTTGTTATTTTATTCATTAAAGGACAGTCATTATTATAAACATAAAATTATTAGATAAATATGTACCACTCGTTACTTTGTAGGCCATTAAAAGAGTACTACCCATTATAAAATCTTGAAAATTTTTTTTGCTGGGTACTCCTCAGTCGTAAGTACTTACAATTTGAGAAGTTTAAAAAGTATGCGGTAACCTATACTTTTTGCCTACAAATATCCTAAAGTTAATAGATTACTGATTGCCTAAAAGTATTCAAAATTGAATGGGTTATTTTTTAAAATTTGCATATTTGTAATATGCAAATTTTTAAGATTATTTTCTTCATAAAATATGCCTAGAATATGCGAAAATTATTAAATTTTGTAATAAAAATTATAGTAAACCAAAGTTATTTTATTGTTTTCTAATCTCATTTTCACGATCAATAAATTTTTCTCTAGATATGTATACATATTTCATTAACTGGAAAATACTACAAAAAGTACTTTCACGTAATGATATACATAAGTTCTTATTTTATTCATTAGAGGACAGTCATTATACGCATAAAATAACTAGATAAATAAGTACCACTCATTACTTTATAAGCCATTAAAATAGTACTACCCATTACAAAATCTTGAAATTTTTTTGTTGGGATATAACATTTTTTCCAATGCTTAGATGTGAATAAAATCAAAATTTATGCATGTTTATACACGGTAACACTGGGTTTTTTCTCTTTTCGTTCTTCTTTGCTTTCTTTTCTGCCGACAAAAAATTGTTTTGATAGTTGATCTATTAAGTGTTAGAGTTATTACCGAATATTCTGCTCTTGACCAAAAGGCCAAAGTAGCCCCCGTAAGTGGTGACAGCGGCACATATTATTTGCCCCACCACGCTGTTTTAAAACGCGATAGCACCACGACAAAATTACGTGTGGTGTTTAATGCAACGATCTGCTTTATACTGGCCCAGTTTTACAAGCAGACTTAATGATCTTAGTATTAACATGGAGATTTTTCCGCTACGTTTTTAACGCGGACATCGAAAAGATGTACCGCCAAATTTTGGTCCACCCCTCTCATAACCGCTTTCAGCGAATTTTACATCAAAATTCTCCAACTGAACTCATTCAAGACCACGAGTTAAAAACAGTCACATTCGGCGTGAGCTGTGCCCCCTACCTAGCAATCAGGACGTTGTTAGAACTCGCCAAGGAGAACGAAACCACTCACCCTAACTTTGCCAAAGTTCTACGGAACTATATGTATGTTGACGATGTCCTTTCTGGAGCACATACAATATCATTGGCGCTGAAATCACGCGATGAACTCATAAAAGTTCTTGCAACAGCAGGCTTTTCGCTTCGCAAATGGACGGCAAACAATGAAATGTTACTACAAGGGCTACCGTCGACACACTTGCTGGATGAAGAGTTTCTAAAATTGTCAGACTCGAGGCGATTACTTTTATTTTAAACTTAAAACTACGCCCAAGCGCAATTTCACTATTCGACCCAGCAGGTTGGCTGTCACCCATCGTAGCGAAAATCATTATGCAGCAAATCTGGGAAGATGGTACTGACTGGGACGAAGATTTTAACCCCCGACGATGCAAAGGCGGAATGAATTCCTTGACGAGTACATAAACATCGAACAAATTAAAATTCCCCGTTTCATTGATTTTGATCCCGCCTATAAAGTCGAAATACACGGTTTTCGTGACGCGTCGGAGAAAGCGTATGCAGCAGCCATTTACCTTCGCTCTGAGTTCCACGGATATGTCGCCAGTCATCTTCTGGCAGCCACAACGAAAGTTGCGCCAGTGAAATTTGTTTCCTTACCTAGGAAAGAGTTATGCGGAGCTGAACTACTGGCAACTATGATAGAGTCTACTCAATCTCAGCTCAACCTCAAGGATTACAAAATCTTGTGGACAGATTCCACCATCGTATTAGCATGGCGGAAAAAACCGGCTCACAAGTGGAAAACTTTCGTCGAAAATCGAATTACCTCTATTATTGAAAAGGTTGGCAAGGATTGTTGGTCTCACGTGGACTCCAAAAATAATCCAGCTGATCTGGCATCTCGCGGTACGACGTTCACGGAATTGTCCTCAAATGATTTGTGGTGGCATGGACCTTTATGGCTCAACCTTCCTCATAATGAATGGCCATCAAGAAAGGCTGATTTTGAAACTGAAGAATAAAAACGGCCAGTACGTGTTCCTACCACTACAGTGCATCCCGAAGATATTCTTATAAACTTTTCTGACCTTCCTCGTGCATTTAGAGTCATATGTTACATCTTTCGTTTTTACAACTGTCTGCGCGCCAAGCAAAAGTCTGATAAAATCAATCACCAGCTCTCAGCTAAAGAAATCGTTTTCGTTAAAAGTCGTTTGATAATCGCCTGTCAAGAATCACATTTCAGCAACGAGTACTCACAGTTATTGGAAAAAAAACCGCTCTTAACGGAACTATGAGAATTAATGGCCGTTTGGCAAATTCTCCTACATTAACTTCCCAGTGAAAAAAATGGAAGTCATTCTAGTGGAACTACATTTTCATTGCTTCCAAAAAATCGATATTTTTAATTTGCCGAGAGTGAGCTAAAAACCATATAGAAGCTTATTTTAGTCATACAAAACCTTGTAACTCCTCCATAGTGTTAGAAAATACTCACCAGAATTAAAAAAAATCATTTTTTTTAAAGAAATTTATGAACTAATTTTAGTCGAAAATTTAAAAGTTATTTGCTTGAATTTACATAAAAACACTGTTTCGGGTTTGAATTCGTATAAAAAGAAACCAATTGTTAAAATAGGTAACTATTTAAAATTTTTCCTAGATGAAAATATCATAGAACACAAAAAAGGGAATTTTTCTTAATATCGCCTCCAATTCAGTGACCAGGCATCGAAAAAGAGAACTTCTTGCAATGACAACCCTAAGTACAAATAATTAGATCCGATCGAAATTTTCACTACTTCCAGATCGCAAACTCTACATTTTCATGATTTTTGGAGTCTCTTTTTTTGCTGGGTTACGATGAGTGTTACCCCATTCTACTGCCATATCATGCCAGTTTGACGCGATTACTTCTGAAATATTTACATCAGTACTCTCTTGATGATCAAAATTCGCTATTATGTCGCCTAATGAGACTACGTTATTACGTTCCGAGACTCAAAACTTTGATAAAAACGATTTTATCACAATGTATAATTTGTGTAAGACATAAAGGTCAAATCAGCCAACAAATCATGGCGGCATTACCCCCCGAGTGTACAAGTTTATCTCGCCCTTTCTACAACACAGGAGTCTATTTTTCCGGACCCTTCGACATAAAATCGTATGCGGATCGGGGCTGCATAATTACTAAGGGTTACGTGCTGGTTTTCGTATGTTTTTCCACGAAGGCGACACATTTGGAAGCCACCGGATACCTCTCAACACAAACTTTTTTAGCCACATTTGCGCGTTTTTTTCTCACGACAAGGAACTACCAAGGCAATTTATTCCGATAATGGCACCGCCTTTGTCGGCGCCTCTAACATTTTACGTCAAGATAAGCAACAGTTCTTCTCTCTTATGCAAAAAGGTCTCTTGTCTCAAGATAGTTTTAGCCCCATCGAATGGCATTTTATTCTTCCTGGAGCTCCTCATATGGGTGGCCTCTGGGAGGCCGGTGTAAAAAGTTTTAAATCACATTTCAGAAAGATTTGCCTCACTCAAGGTTTTACTTATGAAGAATTCAGCACCATGCTTGTGCGAATTGAAGCATGTCTCAATTCAAGACCGTTAAGCCCAATTAGTGAAGACCAACCAATTTATGCGCTCTTACCCCAGGTCATTTTCTCGTTGGAACTCCACTCTTATCTCCACCAGAGCCTGACATCCAACCATTCTCTTAGCTATGTAAATCGTTAGCAAAAGTTAAAAATACTTCATCATCACTTGGCTCAAAAGTGGAAAGAGGAGTATTTAGGCGAACTTCACAAACGCAATAAATGGAAATTCCCCCAAAGAGATTTTGCAATTGGCGATCTTGTAGTTGTCAATCAAGAAAATTTACCCCCTAATCAATGGCGTCTCGGTCGCATCGATAATATTTTTCACGGCTCCGATAGCCGAGGTACGCACTGCTAATGGCACCATTACTCAGCTGATCGTAAAATTAATTTTACTCACAATTCCGCCGTCATCAAGACAAATAATTTTCCTCCCTTATTTTTTCCCCGTTGAAGCAAATATACATCATCGTCGCCACAGTCACGACTCCCCCATTGAAGAGCGCAAGCTCACCGTCCACCTAAAGGCTAAGGCTCTCGACTGTCGTTTATGTCGGAAAGATCACCCGTTGCGTAAATGGGCAAAATTCAATAAAATGCCCGTGTCAGCCAGGTTGGACGTCGTCAAACGCCATCGTTATTGTAAAAATTGTCTGGCCCATTCTCATCGCCTTCAAAATTGCCGTAGTCGTGATCGGTACAGCCACTGCAGCAGTAACAAGCACACCCTTCTTTATCCTCCCGAAATCACCAGGGTTAATGAGCCATTGAGCCGAGCGGACCCCACTACTGTTGTGCATACTGTCATTATCAGAATGTATTTGGACAAAGAATGGAGCCTAGTTCGCGGACTTTTGAATCCGTGCGCTGACACGAGTTCAATCGCTGCCTTTCTAGTCGAACGGTATCATCTGTCGTTTGAAAGGTTCAATGAGGACAAGTGGTGCCACTTCCAGTTTCGCACCCGGTTTGATGGAGAAGGAAGGACCTTCACTGTGAAGGCCCGTGTTGCAGACGATCTACCTGAAAGGCCGCTAGCAAAACGCCTGGATCGTAGGGTCACTGACGCTTATCGCAACTTGCGCTGGGCTGATCCCGAATTTTTTGAAAGCCATATCATCAACTTTGTTTTGGGAGCGGACGTGTATCCCAGGTTAATCCGGAATGGTATACAAACTGCCTCTATTGGGTCCCCATTGGCTCAAGACACTGTGCTGGGATGGGTAATCATTGGAAAATTAGCAGTCTAAAAATTTTTTTCAAACTATACATTTTTCACCTTTATCATAACTTTTTTTTACTCATAGGCAGTGTATTTATTTACTTTAAACTTATATTTATACAAATCAAATTTTGAATTCTATCTTTTATATTGCATCCTTGAATTATAAATTGTATTATTTATTATACAACACACATATTACTATATTGCTATTGCAATATAGCAAGGGGGCGGAACGTTTATACACGGTAACACTGGGTTTTTTTCTCTTTTCGTTCTTTGCTTTCTTTGCTGCCCGCCAAAAGAATTCTTTTGATAGTTGATCTATTAAGTGTTGGCAGTAGTGCAGTAAAGTCGTGTGAAAAGTACAAGTAGAGATTAAAAGAAAAGATTCGAAGTATTAAAAACACATACAAGTATTTTATCGGCTGAAATAATACATGATCAAAGAAAGGAAAATTAATTCAACATAAAAGTGATTTAATTAATAATATTTTAAACTGTGCTAAATAACCTTATTAAAAAGAGGGTTAAAAAAATTTTACTAAATAAAAGAATATTTTTTAATATATTAAACTCAAGTGGAATTGTGCACTAGGTTTTTATTCCAACGAATGCAAAAAACTTTGGTAATTTTCTGTGTTGTTTAATTGCCATTACATTTCTGTTAAACCAAACTCCGTTTGGGATTCATCTTGGCTGTTTTCCTTTTAATTAACCTAAAGAAATTAAACATATTTTTGGTAAACAAAAAAAGAAAAAAAAACTAAAAACAAAAAATACAGATATTTTAAACCATGAAATATTGCAAAATAAGTTATGAATAATATCCCACCAGGGTTTTCTAGTTGAAAACTAAATTGCTGTAAAACAGTGTGAGAGAGTGATCAGTCAGTGAATCCCATTCCATTTGTATCCGGCTATTAAATATTGGCATCCTGAAATACGAAGCTGAATTTGGAATAACCAGACAACTCCCAACGACATCTCATCTTATCTAGCGGTAAGTCATCCAACTTGTACAAACCATATACATACCCTCCTTATCTTTGCCCAACCCCCGTATGCCCTGCACAATGCAGATGTTTTTTTTATAAAGTTTTGAAAACAAATTAAAAAAAAGCAATTTTGCTTTAAAAATATTTTATTTCGCCACTAATATTGAAATATCTTCGAAATCGTGGAAAATCGAAAAAAAATATCTGAATTTGATTAAAAAATTATTTTATTTAGCATCTTTAAGTATTTTATTTATTAAAATCGAACAAGCCGTTACCGGGTTATATTGAAATAACTTAGCGTGACCGCCTAGTGTATGGGTTAATATTAGCCACGCCCATTAAAAAGGTTTGTATGTCATAGACAAAAATTAGAACGGATTTGAATGTAGGGCAAGAATGTCCATATAGAACACATATTTTCATTGAAAAAAATTTGTTTGCAGAACAGTGTAATTGCCAAATTGAAAAGTGTTGTTTCATAACTGAGTGTTATTAAAAAATATTGAGTTGTGTAATTAAACAAGAAAAACTACAAGATGCAGTAAAAAAACAAACATTTTAAAGTGATAAAAAAATAAATAATACGAGTTTTATTTAATCATGTTGGTAAAAACTGTTATTTTCAATTTCTTGCAGTGCAATATTTATTAATTGTTTGTCTTTGTTTACGATGCACAGCGACATGAAATAAAAAAAGTGGTGAAAAGTCAGCAACTTTTGAACTAGTCAACTGATTTCAATGAAACCTACTATTTTGGAAAGAAAAAATGTTGATCTTTTGAGGCAGTATATTTAAAGCCATCGTTTTTTAAGACAGGGTAGCTTCAAAGAGCGTCAAAAATGGAAACTTTGGGTGTCAACTTATAACTTTTGAAAATATCGACCGATCTTAATAATGGTTTTAGCGAAAATCAGTATTAAGAAACAAAAATAAAACATACTTTAGATTTTATCTCTCACAGTTTCCAAGATATACGACTTGATTTTTTTTTTAAATTTTTGAACCATACTTTTTTAATCGTTAGAACATAATAATGATGTAACGAATGTCAAGTTTTGATATTAGCGAATACAAATACGAATATTTGAAACGACATTCGCGAATATGAATAAGAATATTATATGTGAAATTTATACACAAAATTTGGGTTCTATTTACGCCTGCAAAATGAAATATGAAAAATTGTTATGAAATATAACTTCATACTCCTGTTGGCGTACCTTAAAGTAAATGATACAAAGCACAAATCTCTATAAAAAATTTAATGAGAATTTACTTGTAGTCATTTATTTAGATTTCGTTCAGGATTTGTGCATTTATTTATTTAATTTAAAAAAAAACATTCGTATTCGTAATCGCCTGAATTTGGCGAATACGAATGCGGATACAAATGTCTAAAAATGGCCGAATATTCTGCACTTTTCATACGAATACGAATATTCGTGCATCACTAGTACATAACTTCTTTACTACTTACCAAAAACTGTTAAGAGCCCGTTTATATGAAGAGTGATCTAGCTGCAACAACGCTTACGTTCTTTTTTAATATTTCTTTAAAATTTAAAAAAAAAATTAAAAAAAGCTGTAATACGAGTATATATGCCAGTTGATTCTGAATAAATTTAGAATTAATGGAATAATTTTTAATAAATTTGACTCATTTTATTTTTAACATATGAAGATATCACAATCAATAATAAAATATAAAATTTTCTTCTTATAAATTGAACATATCTATGAGTTTGTTCAATGGTGCTATGCTGACTTCTAAAACCAAATTTGATGGTCCGGAATGCACCCATGATCAGTTAGAATTGGGGACAATTTTATCATTGTAACTTTTTAAAGAGCTTTGACATTGTGACAGCAAACTTATTGGCCTATAAGACTCAGCCTTAGTAAGGTCCTCGCCTGGGTTTGGAATCATTTTTATATTGGCAACTTTCCAGCTGTGTGGAAAATTGTGTGTCGTAAAATGGCATTAAAAATTAATAACAGGATTCTAATTGCAATATAAAGCAAGTTTATCAGCATATTGTTACTAATTCCATCAATACCTGGAGCTTTCTTCGGGTTGAGTTCAGCAATTAGTTTTTGAACATCATTTGATTGGTCTAGAGGGTAGACCAACTACACTCGGCAAATCAACAACACCAGTACATGTGTTTGGGGTAAATACGGATTTTAAATGCTCAGCATTTACCTTTACCTCTTTCAGTATCGCTTCTGGCCCAAACTCCGGTAGATGTACGCAGAGGTGGTGTTTTAAGCTTTCTAGCAGCGCGCCACAAAGAGTAATTAGATGCTGGTGTGACATCAAGGCCTTCCAGATAATTTTTAAAAGATGCAGTTTTTTCAGATGAAAGCAACTCTTGGAGTCGTTTAGTGCACTCTTTCAATCTGATTTTGTGTTGTGGTGATCTGTGCTGTTGCCATTCCCTTCTAGCTCTTCTTTTTTCACGTACGAGATGTTCAACGTCTGTAGAATACATTTTATTGAACCCAGTATGCGGATGGGAGGTAGTGGCATGTTCAGAAGCTTGTTTAATATTCTCGTTAAGATTTGCAATGTTCGATTCAATATCATTGGGTGTTATTAGCGTAATATTTTCTGTGCAATGACTACTAAGATATATTTTGAATCCCAGCCAATTAACACGATTTATCATCTTGACATATGGGTGAGGTAAAGCGCTTCTCACTGGGCTACAAATTGTAACGATTGTGGGAGCGTGATCGGACGAGAGATCTAGTGAAGCTTCAACTTGAACTAATCCCTAGAGATATTTTTCATGACGCCAAAATCTATAACATCCGGAATTTTTATATGTCAGTAGGCTAATAAGTGGGCTCTCCACTCGAAATGACGTCCAAGTGCATTTTTGCAATTGTGTTGAACATCGCTCGACCTCTGGGTGTAATAAGACGCGAGCCCCAGAAAAACAAGGTCCAAGGGATTTGTAGAAATTCTGGTATTTATCCTCAGTGATTGAAAATCTGGGATGGGAGTAAATTGATGATATAACGAAATTTGTACATAAATTTTCAATGCTTATATTTGTTGCTTGTAGATGTTCTTCACATATGCTGTCAAGAATATAGTGCTTGAGTCTGGACTTTATTAGAATAGCTGATCTACCGCAAGCTCTTCCCCTACGATCCTTTATATCATAAATATTGTAGCCATAAATTTTAAAAAGGCTTCTCGAAGTCAAATTAGTCTCAGAGACCAATATTATATCAATATTTTTTTCCATGAGGAAGTGATCATGTTAATTTTTATGTTGGCGAATACCATTTGAGTTCCAGAAACATATTTTTAACATGTTCATTGTTTGTTAACTAATGCTTGAAGCAATGTATTCTACATTTTAAGCATTTCTTGCATCTAGTTTATCAATTGTGGATTCAAGGCGACTGAAATTAAAGCTTGAGTTTGCATTTGTTGAATTATTTGGTGGTGAAACATTTTGTGAGGGAATAGAATTTGTCTTAGCAGCATCGGAGTACGATACACGAGAAGTGTCTGGTTGTCTCATATGCGCAAAAGCGGCGAAGTAAGCGTTTGCTGATTGAGTTGGTGCTAATTTAGGTTTTTGCACCATAGTTTGTTTGATAAAAGAGTACACAGGACATGCTCTGTAGTTAGCGAAGTGATTACCTCCACAGTTATTGCATTTTTTATCACTTTGAACTTTTGGCTTGTTGCAACTAGCAGGGCCGTGTAATTCGACGCACATAACACAAACAGAGGGTAAATTGCAGTATGATTTTGTATGGCCATATTCTTGGCAATTGTGGCACTGTACAGGACCTGAACGCTTACGTGGCTCTTCAACCGTGATTTTTCGGTATATAAGGTATTTTAAATTATAAATTAGATGCGTCTCATTTTTCTTAATTTTATATCATTTGGCTCAAGTTCAACTCGAAATAGAGGTTGGGGGATTTTCTCTCTATTTATTATGTTAGATAAATTTTTTATCTTGAATCCCTGGAGGTCGAGTGCATCTTTTATTTCTTCGGGATTAACATAAGAATCAATGCTCTTCAATACCATCTGTAGGCCTTTGGTACTCTTAAGCTGGTATGCGAAGAAACTTGTTTAATTTTTTTCAAATTCAGTAACCATTTTCGGAAATCATTTTCTTCAAAAATTTGAGTTTTCGTTTCATCAATGTTACCACGTTTTATTGTAACGATGTAAACTTTTGAAGAAAAGAAACATTGCTCTGCACTGTTCATTGACGTTTCTCAGGCATTTAATAAAGTGTGGCATGAAAGCCTAATTTTAAAATTGAAGACTTTTTTTTTATTTTTTATTTTTTTTAATACATTTATTTATTTATTGTATCTTCAATTATGAACTAACAATAAGTATTCAAATCTTAAATCTAAAATATAAGTATTAGGACCGACCACTGTCGGACATAAACTTAGTGATAGTTATCAATAATACATAAGTAGTGATAATCAAAAAAAAGAGAAAAAAATATTTTCAAGCAATCCCATCTGGAGTGTTGAGTAAAAGAGCCCTTGTGTCCTTCTTTTTCAAGCGAATGTGGCCAGTAAAATTCAAGATGTTACGAGCAAGCTATTTCTTCAATCACTAGTGGCATGCTCAAATCACGATGTATATTTGAGTTTTTAATGTACCATGGAGCCGATGTTATCAAACGTAAAATTTTGTTTTGCTTTCGTTGGATTCTCTCGACGTTAGAAGCTGAAGCAGTGCCCCATAACTGAATTCCGTAGCACCATATTGGCTTCAAAAGAGACTTGTATAATAAAAGTTTGCAGTCTAGGCTGAGTGTTGAATTTCTACCAATCAGCCAATATATCTGAGTTAGTTTAAGTTTCATTTGTATTAGCTTCGAGTCAATATGGTGTTTCCATGTAAGTCGTCGATCAAGGTGTATACCAAGGTATTTTACATGTGAATGCTGAGGAACAACTTGATTGTTGATTCGAATTGGGGAACAAGTATCTCTTCGCAGGGTAAATGTTACCTGAACACACTTTTGCTCGTTTACCTTAATTCTCCATAATTTTAACCATAGTTCCAGTTGTGTAATATGTTCTTGTAGATATCGCGAAGCCTCATGAGGATTTTCGTGCATACTTAAGCAGGCTGTATCATCGGCAAACGTAGATGTATGGATATAAATCAAATACAAAACTGGCCCCAGTATGCTCCCCTGTGGCACACCAGATGATATAGATTCGGGCACACTCATGAATTCTCCTTCCACAACCGTGAACTTCCGGGTAGTAATGTAACTTTCTAATAAATTCACCAAATTTATTGGTAGATATGATTTTAATATTAGACCTTCATGCCACACTTTATCAAATGCCTGCAAAACGTCAATAAACAGTGCAGAACAGTACTTCTTTTCTTCAAATGTTCTTCTTATACATTGAACCAATCTATGCGTTTGTTCAATGGTGCAATGCTGACTTCTAAAACCAAATGGATGGTCTGGGATGCACCCACTACCAATTAGAATTGTTGACAATTTTGACATGAGTAGTTTTTCGAAAAGTTTTGACATTGCTGATAGCAGGCTTATTGGCCTGTATGATTCTGCCTTGGTCAGATCTTTGCCCGGCTTTGGAATCATTTTAACTTTGGCAAGCTTTCAGCTGTGGGGATAATACTATAGTCGTAAAATTGCATTAAAAATGAATAAATGATTCTAAATGCAATACGAGGCAATTTTATTAGCATTTGGTTACTAATTCCATCAATACCCGGCGCTTTCTTCGGGTTGAGTTCAGCAATTAGATTTTGAACATCACACATTTTAAATTTTATGGGTCGAGGGGGTAGCGCAACTACACTCGGGAAATCAACAACACCAGTACATGTGTTCGGGGTAAATACGGATTTTAAATGCTTTGCAAACAAGTTACCTTTTTCAATATCACTCCTGGCCCAAACTCCGGTAGAAGTGCGCAGAGGTGGTTTAAACTCAACGGGTGTTTTAATTCTTTTCGCAGCGCGCCACAAAGAATAACTAGATGCTGGTGTGACATCGAGATTTTCCAGATAGTTTTTAAGAGAAGCAGTTTTTTCATATGCAAGCAGTTCTTGGAGTCTTTTAGTGCACTCTTTTAATATAATTTTTCTTTGGGGTGATCTGTGCTGTTGCCATTCTCTTCTAGCTCTTCTTTTTGCACATACGAGAAGTTCAATATCTGTAGAATATATTCTGTTAAACCCAGTCTGCGGATTGGAGGAAGTGGCATGTGCAGCTGCCTGCTTAATATTTTCGTTAAGATTAGCAATATTAGATTCAATATCGTCATGAGTTCTTAGCTTAATGTTTTCAGTGCAATGACTACTAAGATATTTTTTGAATCGCAGCCAATTAACACGACTGACCATTTTCACATATGGGTGAGGTAGAGCACTTCTCAGTGGGCTACAGATTGAAACGATCGTGGGAGAGTGATCGGACGATAGATCTAGGGAAGCTTCGACGTGAATTAATTCCCTAGAAATATTTTTCATGACGCCAAAATCTATAATATCCGGAATTTTATGTATGTCAGTAGGCCAGTAAGTGGGCTCCCCACTCGAAATGACGTCCAAGCCCATTTTTGAAATTGTGTTGAACAACGCTCGTCCTCTAGGTGTGATAAGACGCGAACCCCAGAAAGTATGTTTTGCATTAAAGTCTCCTGCTGCTACGAAACAAGGGCCAAGAGATTTGTAGAAATCCTCGTATTGATCCTCAGTAATTGCGAATCTAGGAGGGGAGTAAATTGATGATATGACAAAATGTGTGCAAAAATTGTCGATACAAATATTCGTTGCTTGTAGATGTTCTTCACAAATGTTGTCAAGAATATAATGCTTGAGTCTTGACTTTATTAAAATTGCTGATCCCCGCAAGATCTTCCTCTTGGGGCCTTTGAATCATATAAAATGTAGCCATTAATTTTGAATAGGCTTCTTGAAGTCAAATGAGTCTCAGAAACCAACATTATATCAATATTTTTTTCCGTGAGGAAGTGCTCAAGTTCATTTTTATGTTGGCTAATGCCGTTTGTTGGCTTGTTAACTAATGCTTGAAGCAGTGTAGACTGCATTCGTAGCATTTCTTGCATCATGCTAGTCATATTTGTTGTAAAATTATTTATAGTCAGCACTTGATTCTCAATAGTAGCTTCAAGGCGACTAAAATTTAAGCTTGAGTTTGCATCCGTTGAATTATTTTGAGGCGGAATATTCTATGTGGGAATATAACTAGCCTTAGCTGCTTCGGCATACGATACACGGGAAGTGACAGGTTGGCTCATTTGAGCAAAAGTGGCGGAGTAAGCGTTTGCTGTTTGTGCTGGAGCTAATTTAGGTTTTTGCCCCATAGTCTGTTTAACGAAAGAATAGACAGGACATCCTCTTTAGTTAGCGGTGTGATTACCTCCACAATTACTAAATTTTTTTTCTGCTAGCTCCTTAGGCTTAGTACAACCAGCAGTACCGTGCAATTCACCGCAGATAACACAAACTGAAGGTAACTTGCAGTATGTTTTTGTGAGACCATATTCTTGGCAATTATGGCACTGTACGGGTCCAGAACGCTTGTGTGGTTCTTCAACTGTTATTTTTCGGTATAAGAGATATTTTAAATTGTAAATTGGATGAGTCTCGCTTTTTTTCAATTTTATATCGTTTGGCTCAAGTTCGATGCGAAATAGAGGTTGCGGAACCTTCTCCCTATTTATTATGTTAGATAAATTTTTTACCTTAAATCCCTGGAGGACGAGTGCATCTTTTATTTCTTCGGGAGCAACATAGGAATCGATGCCCTTCAATACGATCTGCAGGCCTTTAGCACTTTTAAGCTGATATGTGTAGAAACTTTTCTTACTTTTTTCAAATTCAGTAATCAGTTTGCGAAAATGTTTTTCTTCATAAATTTGAATTCTGGTTTCATCAATGTTACCACGTTTTATTGGAACGATGTGAAATTTATTCTCACCAATGACTGAAATTAAATTTTTTATAAGAGCGTTTGAATTTTTTTCTCTCAAATAGATTGGAGGCGGCTTGGATGTTTTGTTCGTAGATACATCGGGTTCGTTGTTGTCAACTTGTAATATTTGAAAACGATTTTGACGGTTAATAGAGGATGCGCTGTTATCCCTAGACATTTTTGGAGCAGATGAAATTTTCGAAGACTTTACCACTGTTATATATCTGTCCATTCCCACTTGGACCTTGGGTTTTGGGCTGCTCTTAACTTCAGTAAAAACTTGGTTAAGTGATGACCACGAGCCCGAAGCGGATGATATCGCTGAGGTAAATGTAGAAGTACTAGGCAACGGTAATGGTAACGAATCACTAGTTGGCATTGGACAAAGCGAAGTTGATCGCTGACGAAAAAGTGGCCTCGCCGTTAAAAAAAGTCTACTATCGGATTTCTTATTTAATTTGTTATCATTAAGAGCTTCAGAGCTCTCAGTAAGTCTATCATTAGATTTTTTATTATTATTATTTTCATTAAGAGCTTCAGAACTCACAGTAAAATAGGCATTTCTGCCATTAGAACTCACTTCACAGTTATTTGTTTTTGAGGTACTCATATAGAGTATTCCTCAAGGGCACTTTTGTTTGTTTTTTTAATACGGTTTTTTTGTTTTTGTTAATTATGACTATGTAAAAAATATTAGCAATGCAAATAAAGCTAACAATAACAATATGTATTCCGAATATTTTTTCGTACAATTTTTTTTGTTTAGTATGAAATAAAAACTCCGCTAAATCGACTGTTCACTATGAATGTACAACGAGAACAAATAAACATTCTAAATCTTTTCAAAAGCTACATTATTGCCCGCAAGTTCACTGTTGTGGAAGGAGACTTTATGAGTATACCTATGACTATTTTATCCGGTGTGCCACAGGGGAGTATACTGGGGCCAGGTTTTTATTTGATATATACATGTGATATGCCTGTGAGCAGTAATATACACACTTCTGCAACTGCCGGTGATACAGTCTGCCTTAGTATGCACGAAACCCCTCACGAGACATCGCGATATCTTCAGGAACATATAACCCAGCTGGAACTATGGTTAAAATTATGGAGAATAAAGGTAATCGAACATAAGTGTACTTAGGTAACATTTGCCCTATGTAAAGATAATTGTTCCTCCATTAGAATCAATAATCAAATTGTTCCGCAACATTTATATGTGAAATACTTTGGTATACATCTTGATCGAAGACTTACATGGAAACAACATATTGACTCAAAGCTAACACAAATGAAACTAAAATTAACTCAGGTACATTACCTGATTGGAAGAAATTCAACTATCAGTCTAGATTGCAAACTTTTGATATACAAGTCGCTTTTGAAACCTATGTGGTGCTACGGAATTCAACTATTGGAGACTGCTTCAGCTTCAAATGTCGAGAAAATCCAACGAAGGCATAACAAAATTTTACGTTTGATACCATCGGCTCCATTGTACATCAAAAATTCAAATATACATCGTGATTTAAATATGACACTAGTGATTGAAAAAATTGCAAAATACGCAGCAAATATTTAACCAAACTCGAGTCACATCCTAATCCGCTTAATATTTTGAGCTTAACTGGACACATCCGCCTAAAAAAGATGGATACAAGGGCTCTTATTCTCAACACTTCAGATGGGATTACTTGAAAATACTTTTTTTCCTTTTTTGATTATCACTACCCAGTAAAAAAAGAGACTCCAAGAAAGCCATGAAAATGTAGAGTTTACGATGCGGAAGAAATGCAAATTTCGATCCGATCTAATGATTTTTACATAGGGTTGTCATTGCAAGAAGTTCTCTTTTTCGATGCCTGGTCACTGAATTGGAAGCGATATTCAGAAAAATTCCCTTATTTGTGTTCTATGATAATATTTTCATCTAGGAAAAACGGTAAATAATTGCCTTTTTTAACAATTCGTTTCTTTTTATACGAATTTAAGCCCGAAACAGTGTTTTCATGTAAATTTTAGCAAATAACTTAAATTTTAGACAAAAAATAGTTCATAAATTTCTTTCAAAAACTAAATTTTTTTAAATTCTGGTGAGTATTTTCTAATACTATGGAGGAGTTACAAGGTTTTGTGTGACTAAAATAAGCTTCTACATGGTTTTTTGCTCACTCTCGGCAAATTAAAAATATCGACTTTTTGGAAGCAATGAAAATGTACTTCCATTTTTGGAAGCAATGAAAATGACTTCCATTTTTTTCACAGGCTACTTAGGTATTCTTTATAACTATCACTAAGTTTAAGTTCGACACTGGTCGGGCTTAATAATTATATTTTAGATTAAAGATTTGAATACTTGTTGTTAGTTCATATTTGAAGATGCAATAAATAAACATTTAAAAAAAGTTTAATGAGTCTTAAAAAACGATTTTCTTAAATTTTTTGAAAAAAATTATTTTTTTGTATAAAACTTTCTGAATATCTCTGAAACTATAAGACTGTTAAAAAATTAATAAGGACGTAATGTAAAGATCAATTTGTTTGCTAGCCTTCTATGCCTTTTTTTATTTAATCAAATTTGACGCCCTATGTTCCCAGTGAATATTTTATCGAAACATTTTATATTGTTTTTTTTCATCTACATTATATTTGTTAGATAAACAAAGGACATATATATATCAGGGGTGTCATAGAAACCAATATTATTGGAATTGGTTTTGAAAACGACAAAAAAAATAACTTGGTGTCATGAATTCCAATGTTATCGGTTTTATGTTCGAACTAGAATCAGTGTTGGTTTTAGGTGTCACAGAAACCAATGTTATCGTTTTTTCTCCTGAAAAAAACCAAGCAGCTAACAGCTGACAGATTTCATTTGTGCGCTTTTATTTTTACATTTCAATTTGATATTTTTTTATAAATGTAAGTAAATTTTATATTAAAAAAGTAAATATATACTTATGGTTTTTATCTTTTGTTTACATATGAAGGGGAAAACATAAAAATAAAACACAAAGCTCCATAATCGTGGAGTTTATGGAAAAATATCCAGACATTGCGAGAGGCTTTACAAAGAGGGATAAACCAACCGTAGACTCTCTTTGGGAACAACTGTCTGAGTCCCTGAATAGCGCAGGCCCACCACAAAAGGATGCAAATGGATGGAGAAAAGTATGTAAAATGTGTGCCAGAAATTAAATTGTTTCGTGTTGTTGAATTGTAATTTTTTATTTTTTTTATAGATATGGACTGAGTGGAAAAGCGAAGTCAAAAGAAAGCTTGCGCAAAACAAATCTGAGGCCAGGGCAACCGGTGGAGGACCTTTTTCTAAACACAAGTTGACAGACACTGATGAGGCTGTTTTGCGTATATGCACCATTAATCAGTCTGTAGATCCCCCTGGCACTGCACTTGGTCTCAGCGAAGATGCAATTGGAGAAAGTGATAAAGATACACCATCAACATCTTCAAAACGTCCACTGTCCCCACTTTTGACTTCTGGTACTCCAAAAAGATTAAAAACGGAAAATACTGGTCAGAAATTAAACAATTTTTTGGATCAGGATAGTAAGATAAAGCTTGAGCAGAATGAAAAGTTGGACGACCTATTAAAAATAGAAAAAGAAAACGCAAGTAGCTTACGACGGGTGTACAGAGCGCTAGAAAAGGGACAGCAGACTATCGCAAATGCAGTCGAAGAACTGAAAAATGAATTATTAAATATCAATAGGGGAATTTTGAAAGCAATGCAAGAGAAAAACGAGATAAAAAAGAAGCAATTGGATCTCGATATAGAGAAATTTGAATTCGAAAAGAATAGAATGAGCCCTTAGCTAGGTTTTAAAACATACTATGTTTTACTAAGTTTTAAACATACTTTGATACTTTGTACCTATTAAATGACTGACCCTTTACTTATAGGTTTTTAAAGTTTTAACGTACTACCTTTTAAATGACTGTTAGTTTGAATTGAATTTTTGTTTTTGTTATACGTATATATAAAATATAAACAACTTTTATTTTGTTCTTATAAATTTTATGTAACTTTGTATTAATTTTTCATAAGGAGTTAGCAATTTCGTCTCTGATTCTCTGACCTTCACTTCGTAGAGACGAATTTGATGGTAATGAAACGTCATCTTCACTTTCATGTGATGACAAAGCTATGTCATTTTCATTGTTTTGCACTTTGTATCTTCTGCATATGTTGTGAAGCGCACAGCAAGTGTTAATAATTTTCACAACTTTTCCAGGATTATAATGTAAAGTGCTCATTAAGCAGCGAAATCGACTTTTTAACACACCTATTGTTCGCTCCACAATATTTCGCGCTGATGAGTGAGCCAAATTGAATTTATACTCTCTTGAGTTGTATAGTGGATCTCTGTATGGAGTTAATAAAAAAGGCTCAATGCCATATCCACAATCGCCCAATAATATTGCTGTTCGTTCTCCTGATTCATAGCTCCTAAGGAAATGTTGCCTGGCGCTACTAATATTCCATATAAAAGCATCATGGTTAGAGCCGGGATACCGTGCATCTACTGCTCGTATTTTCATATCATGGTCACAGATCTGAACATAAAGAATGTATATACAAATATTAATTCATTAAAATTAGTTTCCAAAATTTACTATACATATGTAAGTATGTACGTAAATACTGTAAAATTTAGCTATACTTACAATCATGGCATTCATACTGAAATATCCTTTTCGATTAAAGTATAAATGCTCGTTGAAAGTAGGCTTTATAATCTTTACATGCGTCCCATCGATGCAGCCAATTATTGAGGGAATTTTGTGTTTATTGTAGAAATAATCCCTTGATCTCTCCTTTTCGTTGGAGTCCATTTCAAGTTTCACCCATTGAGGGCAAATGTACCGCTCTATAACATTAAGTACATCATCCAAAAGGGTTGACACTGTGCTCCTACCCAGACATATGCTAGAGTCGTTTCCAACAGCTCTTTGATAAGACCCTTCAGCTAAAAACCGCAACGAAGCTGCAAGTTGTAGCATTGGCGGAATCTTTGAACGCGAAAAATGCTCTTTTATTGCGTCTAGGACCATCCGAAAAGCTTCTTTGTTTAGTCGGTAGTATCCTATGAACCTGCAAAGCAACTTTAAATGTGAGCGCATATTATAAACTTTATAAAAAATATACTTACACTGTCTCCGGCAGCAACACACTTTATATTTCATCCAAAAAATTATAATTAAAAATGTAAACAATTATACAAATGTAAACAACAGCTGATTCGAATATTGGTTTTATTTGCATTCGAAGATAACAAAACCGACTTGATTTCATGACACCAAATGAAACCAATATTGGTTTTCAAAACCGAGAAACATCAAAACCGACTTGGTTTCTATGACACCCCTGTATATAATAAATTTCATTTTGTTGACCTGTGTAATTATTGGTAAAATTGTAAAAAGTGTTTCAATAAAATTATTGCTAATTTGGACAGAAGTTATCCTGCGAAATAATTCGATATCTTTAGCAGATTTTTTTTAAATAAACTTTTATTAAATTAAGGTAAGGTTTGCATATATATGTACGAATTTGAGTGGAATGTAAACTTTAAGGTCACTTACATATATATTTTTCTATATGTCCATAAAGGATACGTTTCTTGTGTATATTTCAAGATTGTTCTTATTACGTTACAAACAGACATCTTTAAAACGCGAAGAGTAAACATTAAAAGTATTACTATTTATGACAGAAATAACAATCGGTTTATTGAGTCAGTTCCAAGTCTTAATTGTGTAAATTTTCATAGCAAAACTCAAGGGGGTATTTGTTTTGCTTCACCAATTTTTCCAAGAGAAGAAAAATTAAAATCTGCATGCTTGTGAATTTTGACTAAATCAATTAAGTTTAAGGTCAATGCATGATTTGATTTAAATAATCAGTTAAACAGGTTTTAAAGAATGTTTTAAATTCAAACTTCAGTTATCATTAAACCTTCATAGTGAACAGACGTCTTAGCGGAGTTATTTTTACATACATACTAAACTAAAAAAAAAACCAAACCAAAACCAACCAAGTACAAAAACAATATTCATAGTAATTAATATTTGTAATACATAATGATGAAGGCTTAGCGGCCTTCGAAAGCAGCTAGTTGTTACGTTAAACTATGCATTAGTCAAAATATTTACAACTAACCTTAGTGTTATTTGCTCATTAATAATTATCACATGTGATTTCGTTTAAAAAGCGATACGAACTTTTGTCCGTTAAAATCATAAATATAGAAACAAATGAAGTTCCAACAATAATAATTAAAATTACACTACGTTAGTAGTTTCAACACTAACGTAGTATAATTTTTTATATGAAAAAAACTTAGGAGTTTTGTTGTTGGTGAGAAAAAAATGATATATGTAGGTCCATATTTATAAAAATCATCTAAAATATAAGAATGACATTATAAATTCGAAATGAGAGATATTGAACATACGTTTTTATTAATGAAAACCACATATGTACAGTTTTCTTTGTTGTTATACAACCCCTGTCGGAGAATGTGTGGTCGACTACAAAAATAATCAACCTATAGTTTAACTTTTCTTAGACTAACTAAAAGCTAACCATAATGTCATCCAGAGCTGATTCAAAATGGATTCATAAGTTGAGTAAGTAATCACATTTGGTGAGAACCAACAAATTTACTCTAATCTACTTTGAAACTCATTTCAATTTTATGATAGTATTTTGCTATTATTTTAGATGGATCCTTAGCTGGGTAATAGTGTGTTCAAATTGTTTTTTGATTTACTGACTACAAGGTGACTTATACAATATTAGCTTTAAGTAAGTTGAAAAGTAATTCAGAATGAAACAATTGACTACCGCCGAGGACATCGCAATGTTAAAATAGTTGTTTCCATTTGAAAGTAATGCAAGTGTCAGTGAGCACTATTTGCAAAACAGTTAGCTTAAAGTTAGGTTAACATTAACTTAGTCAATAAATAAAACAGTTTTGGATCATTATATCGTTAGCTTAGTCAACAAATATGTTAAGTCTACTTTTTAGGTAAAGTGAGTTTTTTTATGTAGAATGCTAGAGTAACTCAAAACAAATCATTCCCAAAAATTAAAGTGTCTTTATGTTGTTTTATTCTTGCTGTTATGCAGTAGCAAACAAATAAAAAACACCTATTGAGTCCAGCGGAAAAAAATATGCACATACTGTACTTGCATTTACTTAAAAAATAACTTTTTGTGTTAATTTAAAATATTTTAATTAAGATTTTCGGGTTCCTCACACTAATTTAGTTTCAATAAATTTAGACAGGTTCTTGTCCCCCTGAGTTAAATTAAAATGAAAAAAAAAGACAGCATATTTGCCGACTAAGCCAACGATATATTGTTTTCAGTCACACTGTAAAAATCAGAGTGCAGAAGTCTTACATAAACAAAAATTCATCATAATTTTTTTTTTATAAACAAACACAACCAATGAAACGATTAGCTTGTTTTTGGCAAACACCCAGGGTCTATGGGGGGAACCGAACTCATGACCTGTAAAAATTTGATATTTATATCAATTGTTGTTACTTTTTATATTTGAAAAAAAAAATTACTTGTTATGATTTTTTGCAGAAATTTACATCAACTGACACCACACACAGTAAACCAACACAGAAAAACGCTGATGATGAAGGTTTAGTGGCCTTCAAAAACGACTGGCTGTTCCGTTCAACTATGTGTTGTCAGAATATTTACAACTAACTTTGATGTTATTTGTTCATTAATATTTATCACATGTAATTTGGCTTAAAAAGCGATACGAACTTTAGCCCGTTCAAATTATAAATGTAAAACACAGTAGGGTGTTGAAGAGAGTTCTGGAAACAAGAGCAGGGAGTAAAAAATTTATACTAATTTTGTATGGCATGAACGATGCAAAAACTGCGTAATGCAATCTTGGCAACGCTGGTCAGTTGAATGTGTGGTTAAAATAGGGTGGCACTTATATACCTGGAAGTTTTTGAAATTGTGTGTGAGTAATGAGATTCGGCAACTGGGCTGGCACGACTTGGCTTGGCTTGGCTTCGCTGAGTTTGGTCGGGGTTTGGGCGGGGGTTTGGCTGGGCTTGGTTAGGATTTGTATACTAATTTTGTATGAGAAAACTAACAACGATGATATAAGTGCCACCCTATTGTATTGTTGTTCTGTTGTTAAAAGTTCTGTTGTAGTTTTTTCGTTGATATGTATGAATGTGTTTGGTATGTACCTACAAGTTTTTAAAATTGTGTGTAATCAGATTCGGTTTCTGTTGTGGGTTTTTCATTGATATGTATGAATGTCTTTAAAACAGTTGATTTAATTAAATTGTTTGAATACAAAAGCTTGACCCTAACAATACACAACAAAGTTGATTAGAAATAAAAATCAAAAATATACTATTTATGTATATACCTATATTTTATTTATTAATTTGTTTGAAAATTTCATAATATAATAAAAAATAGTAAAAAAATAAATCTCATATTGAAGTATATATATATATATATATATATATATATATATATATATATATATATATATATATATATATATATATATATATATATATATATATAATATTATTGAAGTTCATCTTTATTGATCCAAGAATTATGTTGATTGGAAAATCCCAACCATTTTACGTACGCCTGGTGTCCCTTAGTTTTAATAACATTTTCAATGAAGTATGTATTTGGAAAATGTGTCTTTAATAGTTCATGTTCATAGAATCCACCATCGGATTCCTTTGATAGTCTTCCAATAAATAAGTAATGGGGTTTGTGTTCTGTAAGGTACGAGTTTTAAAAATTTCAGTTGTCCAGTTTGGAGTATATCCTTTTGAAAAAATATGTTTATATTTGCTAATTCGAAAGTGATCTCCAACTTTTAGTTCACCAAATTTATATATTTTGGGATGATTATAGACTTGTTTTAGTATAGAACTTTCATGTTCTGTGTTAACAGACTTTGGTGTCATTCCAATTGTTCTATGCTTTTTATTATTATATTGATTAATTAAATCCTTGCATATATGTATCCATTGATAATTTCCTTGTAGACTAAAATTTTTCCACATCATTCCTTTTAGTGTTCTATTAAATCGTTCTACAATAGACGCTTTCATGATGCTATATGTAGAATAGTGGTTGATATTATGTTTTATCATCAAGTTTTGAAATATTTTATTATAGAACTCTACAATTATCTGTTTGCAAGTTTTTTGGAATTCTCTTTAGCGAAAAAATAGATTGCATAGCATTGGTTATATCTTCACTACTTTTAGATTTTACGGGTACAGCCCAAGCAAACTTTGAAAATGTATCTATAACTGTTAAAATAAACAACAAGATCTGCTTGCCAAAGATCATCAATTCCTTTGATCACCACTCGACGTCGAATGAAATTTCTACGTGCTTGCTTATGAAGCTCCTGAACCACTTCTTGTCGCTCCATTCCTAACATCTATCTTAGATTACATCAATTTTAATGCTGCTGATATTGAATTTAAATCAAAAACGATTTATATATCTATGCTTAAACGGTTTGTATTTTTTATTTTTTTTTTAAATACATATATTTATTTATTGTGATCAAATCTTAAAGCTAAAATATAATTATTTAGCCCGACCAGTGACGGCCAAAACTTAGTGATAGTTTAAATAATGCAAAGTAGTGATAATCAAAAAGGAAAATTAAATGTATTTTCAAGCAATCGCATCTACAGTGCTGAGTAAAATAGCCCTTGTGTCCCTATTTTTTAGGCGGATGTGTCCAGTAAAGTTCAAAATATTACGAGCAAGCGGATTAGGATGTGACTCGAGTTTTGTTAAGTATTTGCCTGCGTATCTTGCAATTTCTTCAGTCACTAGTGGCATTTTTAAATCACGATGCAAATTTGAATTCTTAATGTACCATGGAGCAGATGTTATTAACCTTAAAATTTTGTTTTGTCTTCGCTGAATTCTCTCTACATTGGAAGCTGAAACAGTGCCCCATAACTGGATACCGTAACACTATATTGGCTTCAAAAGCGACTTGTGTATTAAAAGTTTGCAGTCCAGACTAAGTGTTGAATTTCTGCCAATTAACCAATGAATTTGAGATAACTTAAGTTTCATCTGAGTTAGCTTAAAGTCAATATGATGTTTCCATGTAAGCCTTCGATCAAGGTGTATACCAAGGTATTTCACTTGGGAATGTTGAGGAATATTTTGATTGTTGATTCGAATGGGGGAACAAGTATCTCTTCTTAGGGTAAAAGTTGTATGGACACACTTTTGTTCATTGACTTTAATTCTCCATAAGTTCAACCAGATTTCCAACTGTGTAATATGTTCTTGAAGATATCGGGAAGCCTCGTGCGGGTTTTTGTGCATACTAAGGCAGGCTGTATCATCGGCAAACGTAGATGTATGGATATTGCTGCTCAAAGGCATATCACAAGTATAAATCAAATACAAAACTGGCCCCAGTATGCTCCCCTGTGGCACACCGGATGATATAGATTTGGGGCAGACTCATGAATTCTCCTTCCACAATCGTAAACTTTCGGGTAGTTATGTAGCTTTCTAATAAATTCAGAAAATTTATTGGTAAATATGATTTTAATTTTAAAATAAGGCCTTCATGCCACACTCTATCAAAGGCCTGAGAAACGTCAATAAACAGGGCAGAACAATAAATTTTTTCTTCAAAAGTTCTTCTTATAAATTGCACCAATCTATGAGTTTGTTCAATGGTGCTATGCTGACTTTTAAAACCAAATTGATGGTCTGGGATGCACCCACTATCAGTTAAAATTAGGGACAATTTTGTCATGAGCAGCTTTTCGAAGAGTTTTGACATTGTTGATAGGAGACTTATTGGCCTGTATGACTCAGCCTTGGTAAGGTCTTTGCCCGGCTTTGGAATCATTTTGACCTTCGCAAGCTTCCAGCTTTGTGGATAATACTCCAATCGTAAAATGGCGTTAAAAATAAATAACAGGATTCTAATTGCAATATGGGGCAAGTTTATCAGCATATTGTTACTTATTCCATCAATACCTGGAGCTTTCTTCGGGTTGAGTTCAGCAATTAGTTTCTGAACATCACGCGTCTTAAATTTTATGGGTCGAGGGGGTAGCGCAACTACACTTGGTAAATCAACAACACCAGTACATGTGTTTGGGGTAAATACGGATTTTAAATTCTCAACAAATATGTTACCTTTTTCAGTATCGCTTCTGGCCCAACCTCCGGTAGAAGTGCGCAGAGGTGGTCTATATTCAACGGGTGTTTTAAACTTTCTAGCAGCTCGCCACAAGGAGTAATTAGATGCAGGTGTGGCATCAAGATTTTCCAGATAATTTTAAAGACATACAGTTTTTTCATATGCCAGCAGCTCTTGGAGTCGTCTAGTGCACTCTTTAAATCTAATTTTATTTTGGGGTAATCTGTGTTGTTGCCATTCCCTTCTAGCTGTCCGTTTTTCGCGTAAAAGACGTTCAATGTCTGTAGAATAAATTCTATTAAACCGAGTCTGCAGATGGGAAGTAGTGGCATGTTCAGCAGCCTGTTTAATATTTTCGTTAAGATTTTCAATGTTAGATTCAATATCACCTGGTGTTCTTAAGTTAATATTTTCCGTACAATGGCTACTGAGGTATTTTTTGAACCCCAGCCAATTAACACGGTTGATCATCTTTAAGTATGGGACAAGGAAGTCACTTCTTAGTGGGCTACAAATTGTAACAATCATGGGAGAGTGATCGGAGGAGATATCTACAGAAGCTTCAACATGAATTAATTTCCTAGCGATATTTTTCATGACTCCAAAATCCATAACATCCGGAATTTTTTGTATGTCCGTAGGCCAGTAAATGGGCTCCCCACTTGAAATGACGTCCAAGCCCATTTTTGAAATTGTGTTGAACAATGCCCGACCTCTAGGTCTAATAAGACGCGAACCCCAGAACGTATGTGTTGCATTGTAGTCCCCAGCTGCTACAAAACAAGGGCCAAGAGATTTGTAGAATTCCTCGAATTGATCCTCAGTAATTGCGAATCTGGGAGGGGAGTAAATTGATGATATCACGAAATTTGTAACAAAATTTTCGACACAAATATTTGTTGCTTGTAGATGTTCTTCACAAATGTTATCAAGGACATAGTGTTTGAGTCTTAACATAGTGTTTGAGACTTAATTAGAATTGCTGACCCACCGCATGCTCTCCCCCTCGGGTCCTTTGAATCATATAGAGTGTAACCATTCATTTTAAATAAGCTCCTTGAAGTCAAATGAGTCTCAGAGACCAACATTATATCAATATTTTTTTCCATGAGGAAGTGCTCAAGTTCATTTTTATGCTGGCGAATGCCGTTTGCGTTCCAGAAACATATTTTTAACATGTTCATGGTTTGTTTACTAATGCTTGAAGCAGTGTATTCTGCATTCGCAGCATTTCTTGCATCATGCTAGTCATATTTGTTGTAAAGTTGTTTATAGTTAGCACCAGATTCTCAATAGTAGCTTCAAGGCGACTAAAGTTAAAGCCTGAGTTTGCATTCGCTGAATTATTTTGCGGTGAAACATTTTGTGAGGAACTAGAACTAGCCTTAGCAGCATCGGCATATGATACACGTGAAGTAACTGGTTGACTCACTTGAGCAAAAGAAGCGGAGTACGCGTTTAATGGTTGGGTTGGAGCTAATTTAGGTTTTTGACTCATAGTCTGTTTAACAAAAGAATATACAGGGCATCCTCTATAGTTAGCGGTGTGATTACCTCCACAATTACTACATTTTTTTCCGCTTGATCTTTTGGTTTGGTACAACTTGCAGTACCGTACAATTCACCGCAGATAACACACACTGTAGGTAAATTGCAGTAAGCTTTTGTATGGCCATATTCTTGGCAATCACGACACTGTACGGGACCTGCACGCTTATGTGGCTCTTCAACTATGTTCTTAACGTGGATCACGGCAATCGTTAACGAAACGTATCTACTTGAAGTTGCACTCGATTGGTAGTCTACTATCGAAAACAAGTAAACTCTTAGCTTTTTGCCGCAAAACAAACCAAAGTAACAAAACAAAGGAAAAAGAAAGAAGTAATAAAAATATAAATATTTTCCGGATATTTTCGAACGACTACCTCCACAATTACTAATTTTTTTTTCTGCTTGTTCTTTTGGTTTAGTGCAGCTAGCAGTACCATGCAATTTACCGCAGATAACACAAACTGTAGGTAAATTGCAGTAAGTTTTTGTATGGCCATATTCTTGGTAATTATGGCTCTGTACAGGACCTGAACGCTTACGTGGCTCTTCAACTGTGATTTTTCGGTGTAACAGAAACTTTACGCTATAAATTGGATGGGTTTCATTTTTTTCAATTGTATGTCATTCGGCTCCAGTTCAATGCGAAATAGGGGTTGGGCGACCTTTTCTCTGTTAATTATATTAGTAAAATTTTTTACCTTAAATCCTTGGTCTAGAAGTGCACATTTTACTTCTTCGGGCTCAACATATGAATCTATGCCCTTTAGTACTATCTGTAGGCCTTTAGCACTCTTAAGTTGGTATGTGTAAAAGTTTGTTTTATTTTTTTCAAAATCATTTACAATTTTTCGGAAATTGTTTTCATCGTATATTTGGATTTTAGTTTCATCAATATTACCTCTTTTAATTGGAATTACGTGAAAAGTATTTTCACCAATGGTCGACAGTAGTTTTTTTAGAAGCGCGTTAGAATTTTTTTCCCTCACATATATAGGTGGTGGCTTAAAAGACTTCTGAGATGATGAAGCGGTCTTGTCGTTATCGTCTTGCAATAATGAAAAACGATTTTGGCGATTCGTGGATGATGCGCTGTTATCCCTAGACATCTTTGGAACAGATGAAATTTTAGAAGAATTCGGGCTTCGCCCACGCCTTACCACGGTTATATATCTGTCCATTTCGACTTGTACCTTTGGTTTTGAGCTACTGTTATCTATAGTGATAACTTGGTTAGGTGATGAACAGCCCGAAGCGAATGATTTCAATGGCTTAACTGACGACAACTGTAATGTTAAAGAATCACTAGTAGGCATTGGACAAAGCGAAGTTGATCGCTGTCGAAAAAGTGGATTTGTTGTTAGAAAAAGTGTATTATCAGATTTTTTATTTTTATTAAGAGCTTCCGAACTCACAGTAAGTCTATCATCAGGTTTCTTATTTTTATTCTTATCATTATGAGCATCAGAACTCACAGTAAAATAGGCATATCTGCCGTTATAACTCACTTCAAATTTATTTGTTTTTGAGGTACTCATGTAGAGTATTCCTCAAGGGCACTTTTGTTTGTTTGTTTGTTTTTTTTATTACGGTTTTTTTGTTTTTGTTATTTATGACTATGCAAAAAAAATATTAACAAAGCAATTAAAGCTTATTTATCAAAGTTAATAATATGTATTACGAATATTTTCTATTATATGATTTTTTTGTTTAGTATGTATGTAAAAAAAAACTCCGCTATGACGTTAGTTCACTATGAAGGTACAACGACAACTGTTTGTAATGAGCTTCGTTTTTCATTTAGACGTTCTTCAACTGAATCAATTTTGTAATTAAATAATGATGTCATTTCTCTTAGTGATTGATTGAGATTATTTTGTATTATACTTTGATCATGTATTAATTTACTTAAACGTGTTTCTACATTATCAAATTTTTCTGTAATCAACACGTTTTGTTGTTGTATTATTTCGTTAAAACGATCCGCCATTCCCTTAATTCTCTCCATGTACATTGTATCCAGTTGTTTCTTTATTTCACTTAAATAACTTTTCATGTAAATTTTGTTTACAGCATCGTTTTCCAATACAGGACTAGCAATATTTTTTATTCTCCGCAAGTTAAAGTTGAAATTACGATCACTATCCAAATGAATCTTGAAATGTTGATTTTGGTATCTTGCAGATTTTTCAATATAATGTCCAAACTTATCGATAGGCATTTTATGAATATGAGTTGTTAAACATTTTTAAGTCTATTTATATAATAATTTTTGCTTCTCCCAATTCCTCAATAATTGATACAATTTCAGTATTATGATTTGAGTGACCAGCTGTTGTTGATGAAATCAAAAGACGCAATCTATCAACCAATTCATTAGGATCATCCCAATAAACATAATTAGACTTTTTTCTATTCAATTTCATAAAACCTTTTCCCTTATGAATTTTCTGTTGTTTAAATAGGTTTTTAATAATTGTTGTATATTTAATTGAACGATTTCCTTTAATTTGACCATTAATACTGTTTCGTTTATGGACATTAGTCATCTCCAATATTTGTTTATAATTATTTAAATCTGTTTTATTATAACTGATTGGTTTCTTATAAACTAACAAATCCTTTAAACCTGATGTGAAGGGCCATTTTAAATTACCTACAGTAATATTGGTTGAATTGAAAGCGATGGGTTCATTACCCAGTCTCCATATTTGATTTTTATCCTTATGAGGACCATACGTTTTATCATATATATTTAAGCTAGCTTTTGATAAATTATATTTAATACTTTGATTGGGATGTATTGCAATGGTGTTATCATCATCATTGTTATCATCCTCATTATCATTATTATCATCATCATCATCATCATCATCATCATGGTCATCATGATCATTTTCATCATCAAATGATTGAAACGTGTTTGAACTTTCCTCGATTTTCTTGTTATTAAAGTTTGGAGAAAACGTGTTATAATCAAGCTGAAGGCAACTTTATTATTCTCAAGATCATGTTTAAAAGAGTTATCCGGATATTTTTCATGTTTTATAATGTTATTATTAGTTGATTGAACTAATTCTTTTAATGGTTTTGATATTGGTTTAAATCTCTTTTCCAACAATTCATCATTTGCAATTTCTCCAAGCAAAATATTCTTATATATCTTTTTTAAAATATTTCGAGTTTTAATAAGATTATTAACTAGATTTGTGTTCATATTTATAGATTGAATTAGAAACAGATTCAAAACAGATCAGTTTAGCAGTTAGCGGTAGATTCAAAACAGATCAGTTTAGCAGTTAGCGGTAGATTCAAAACAGATCAGTTTAGCAGTTAGCGGTTTAATAGTTGAGAAGCTATTAGTTTAATAATTAATCTTGTACTGATTTTAAAATATCTGTAATATTTCTTTTATAGATTTATAAATATATCGAAACCTTTTCTATATCGACCATTATTCATAGGATCATCTTTGTTAATAACTAGAAAACCATATTTTTCTTTCCAACACTCGGCACATAACTTATGAAATGTTTTTAAAGTCATATCAGAACCAACATGATCATTGTAAATATGCGTAATATTCATTACATCCTGTTTAAAAATTATAATTATATTTGCATTATCGCGAATCAAGTGTTTTGGTATAGGTGTATAAGTTTGACATAAATAAAAACTATCAATATCTTTATGACGACCCATACAGAAGTAAGAACCTACATGATTTTGTTTCTCACAAGCTATATCATCGAATATAAATATTGAATTCGGTTTAACTTCGTCTGGGGATAGAACATCATCATTATTAGAAAATGATGAAAAATTTATCTCCTTAATGGGTTTAATTAGACTTTCTAAGTACTTATATTTCGGTTGTTGTGTTGACTTTGAACATAAGTAAATATTTTTAAATTTCAATCCATGAGGACTTTCAATAAGACTGATCATCACATTTGTTTTTCCACAATTTGATGGACCCACAATAAGAGCTCGAATAGAATTCGGTAGTAATGAACTATGACGAATTTTATTTGATGAATCGAACTTTGATTCGATATTCTTTACATTAATCCTTTTATGTTGTTTAAAAAAACGCATTCTGAAATCTAATGATAACATAATATATAAACCAGTCTCTTTTATTTGTTTTCAATCAATTTGATTTTAATCTTTCATCGATTTCTCGTTGCACATTCATAGTGAACAGTCGATTTAGCGGAGTTTTTATTTCATACTAAACAAAAAAAAAATTGTACAAAAAATATTCGGAATACATATGGTTATTGTTAGCGTTATTTGCATTGCTAATATTTTTTACATAGTCATAATTAACAAAAACAAAAAAACCGTATTAAAAAAAACAAACAAACAAACAAAAGAGCCCTTGAGGAATACTCTATATGAGTACCTCAAAAACAAATAACTGTGAAGTGAGTTCTAATGGCAGAAATGCCTATTTTACTGTGAGTTCTGAAGCTCTTAATGAAAATAATAATAATAAAAAATCTAAAGATAGACTTACTGAGAGCTCTGAAGCTCTTAATGATAATAAATTAAATAATAAATCTGATAGTAGACTTTTTTTAACGGCGAGGCCACTTTTTCGTCAGCGATCAACTTCGCTTTGTCCAATGCCAACTAGTGATTCCTTAACATTACCGTTGCCTAGTACTTCTACATTTAACTCAGCGATATCATCCGCCTCGGGCTCGTGGTCATCACTTAAGCAAGTTTTTACTGAAGTTAAGAGCAGCCCAAAACCCAAGGTCCCAGTGGGAATGGACAGATATATTACAGTGGTAAAGCGCGGACGAAGCCCAAAGTCTTCGAAAATTTCATCTGCTCCAAAAATGTCTAGGGATAACAGCGCATCCTCTATTAACCGCCAAAATCGTTTTCAAATATTACAAGTTGACAACAACGAACCCGATGTATCTACGAACAAAACATTCAAGCCGCCTCCAATCTATTTGAGAGAAAAAAATTCAAACGCTATTATAAAAAATTTAATTTCAGTCATTGGTGAGAATAAATTTCACATCGTTCCAATAAAACGTGGTAACATTGATGAAACCAAAATTCAAATTTATGAAGAAAAAGATTTTCGCAAACTGATTACTGAATTTGAAAAAAGTAAGAAAAGTTTCTACACATATCAGCTTAAAAGTGCTAAAGGCCTGCAGATTGTATTGAAGGGCATCGATTCCTATGTTGCTCCCGAAGAAATAAAAGATGCACTCGTCCTCCAGGGATTTAAGGTAAAAAATGTATCTAACATAATAAATAGGGAGAAGATTCCTCAACCTCTATTTCGCGTCGAACTTGAATTTATTTATTTTTAATTTTATGAATATGAGTTGTTAAACATTTTTAAGTCTATTTATATAATAATTTTTGCTTCTCCCAATTCCTCAATAATTGATACAATTTCAGTATTATGATTTGAGTGACCAGCTGTTGTTGATGAAATCAAAAGACGCAATCTATCAACCAATTCATTAGGATCATCCCAATAAACATAATTAGACTTTTTTCTATTCAATTTCATAAAACCTTTTCCCTTATGAATTTTCTGTTGTTTAAATAGGTTTTTAATAATTGTTGTATATTTAATTGAACGATTTCCTTTAATTTGACCATTAATACTGTTTCGTTTATGGACATTAGTCATCTCCAATATTTGTTTATAATTATTTAAATCTGTTTTATTATAACTGATTGGTTTCTTATAAACTAACAAATCCTTTAAACCTGATGTGAAGGGCCATTTTAAATTACCTACAGTAATATTGGTTGAATTGAAAGCGATGGGTTCATTACCCAGTCTCCATATTTGATTTTTATCCTTATGAGGACCATACGTTTTATCATATATATTTAAGCTAGCTTTTGATAAATTATATTTAATACTTTGATTGGGATGTATTGCAATGGTGTTATCATCATCATTGTTATCATCCTCATTATCATTATTATCATCATCATCATCATCATCATCATCATGGTCATCATGATCATTTTCATCATCAAATGATTGAAACGTGTTTGAACTTTCCTCGATTTTCTTGTTATTAAAGTTTGGAGAAAACGTGTTATAATCAAGCTGAAGGCAACTTTATTATTCTCAAGATCATGTTTAAAAGAGTTATCCGGATATTTTTCATGTTTTATAATGTTATTATTAGTTGATTGAACTAATTCTTTTAATGGTTTTGATATTGGTTTAAATCTCTTTTCCAACAATTCATCATTTGCAATTTCTCCAAGCAAAATATTCTTATATATCTTTTTTAAAATATTTCGAGTTTTAATAAGATTATTAACTAGATTTGTGTTCATATTTATAGATTGAATTAGAAACAGATTCAAAACAGATCAGTTTAGCAGTTAGCGGTAGATTCAAAACAGATCAGTTTAGCAGTTAGCGGTAGATTCAAAACAGATCAGTTTAGCAGTTAGCGGTTTAATAGTTGAGAAGCTATTAGTTTAATAATTAATCTTGTACTGATTTTAAAATATCTGTAATATTTCTTTTATAGATTTATAAATATATCGAAACCTTTTCTATATCGACCATTATTCATAGGATCATCTTTGTTAATAACTAGAAAACCATATTTTTCTTTCCAACACTCGGCACATAACTTATGAAATGTTTTTAAAGTCATATCAGAACCAACATGATCATTGTAAATATGCGTAATATTCATTACATCCTGTTTAAAAATTATAATTATATTTGCATTATCGCGAATCAAGTGTTTTGGTATAGGTGTATAAGTTTGACATAAATAAAAACTATCAATATCTTTATGACGACCCATACAGAAGTAAGAACCTACATGATTTTGTTTCTCACAAGCTATATCATCGAATATAAATATTGAATTCGGTTTAACTTCGTCTGGGGATAGAACATCATCATTATTAGAAAATGATGAAAAATTTATCTCCTTAATGGGTTTAATTAGACTTTCTAAGTACTTATATTTCGGTTGTTGTGTTGACTTTGAACATAAGTAAATATTTTTAAATTTCAATCCATGAGGACTTTCAATAAGACTGATCATCACATTTGTTTTTCCACAATTTGATGGACCCACAATAAGAGCTCGAATAGAATTCGGTAGTAATGAACTATGACGAATTTTATTTGATGAATCGAACTTTGATTCGATATTCTTTACATTAATCCTTTTATGTTGTTTAAAAAAACGCATTCTGAAATCTAATGATAACATAATATATAAACCAGTCTCTTTTATTTGTTTTCAATCAATTTGATTTTAATCTTTCATCGATTTCTCGTTGCACATTCATAGTGAACAGTCGATTTAGCGGAGTTTTTATTTCATACTAAACAAAAAAAAAATTGTACAAAAAATATTCGGAATACATATGGTTATTGTTAGCGTTATTTGCATTGCTAATATTTTTTACATAGTCATAATTAACAAAAACAAAAAAACCGTATTAAAAAAAACAAACAAACAAACAAAAGAGCCCTTGAGGAATACTCTATATGAGTACCTCAAAAACAAATAACTGTGAAGTGAGTTCTAATGGCAGAAATGCCTATTTTACTGTGAGTTCTGAAGCTCTTAATGAAAATAATAATAATAAAAAATCTAAAGATAGACTTACTGAGAGCTCTGAAGCTCTTAATGATAATAAATTAAATAATAAATCTGATAGTAGACTTTTTTTAACGGCGAGGCCACTTTTTCGTCAGCGATCAACTTCGCTTTGTCCAATGCCAACTAGTGATTCCTTAACATTACCGTTGCCTAGTACTTCTACATTTAACTCAGCGATATCATCCGCCTCGGGCTCGTGGTCATCACTTAAGCAAGTTTTTACTGAAGTTAAGAGCAGCCCAAAACCCAAGGTCCCAGTGGGAATGGACAGATATATTACAGTGGTAAAGCGCGGACGAAGCCCAAAGTCTTCGAAAATTTCATCTGCTCCAAAAATGTCTAGGGATAACAGCGCATCCTCTATTAACCGCCAAAATCGTTTTCAAATATTACAAGTTGACAACAACGAACCCGATGTATCTACGAACAAAACATTCAAGCCGCCTCCAATCTATTTGAGAGAAAAAAATTCAAACGCTATTATAAAAAATTTAATTTCAGTCATTGGTGAGAATAAATTTCACATCGTTCCAATAAAACGTGGTAACATTGATGAAACCAAAATTCAAATTTATGAAGAAAAAGATTTCGCAAACTGATTACTGAATTTGAAAAAAGTAAGAAAAGTTTCTACACATATCAGCTTAAAAGTGCTAAAGGCCTGCAGATTGTATTGAAGGGCATCGATTCCTATGTTGCTCCCGAAGAAATAAAAGATGCACTCGTCCTCCAGGGATTTAAGGTAAAAAATGTATCTAACATAATAAATAGGGAGAAGATTCCTCAACCTCTATTTCGCGTCGAACTTGAGCCAAACGATATAAAATTGAAAAAAAGCGAGACTCATCCAATTTATAATTTGAAATATCTCTTATATCGAAAAATAACAGTTGAAGAACCACACAAGCGTTCTGGACCCGTACAGTGCCATAATTGTCAAGAATATGGTCACACAAAAACTTACTGCAAGTTACCTTCAGTTTGTGTTATCTGCGGTGAATTGCACGGTACTGCTGGTTGTACTAAGCCTAAAGATCTAGCAGAAAAAAAATGTAGTAATTGTGGAGGTAATCACACCGCTAACTACAGAGGATGTCGTGTGTACGCTTTCGTCAAGCAGGCTATGGTGCAAAAACCTAAATTAGCTCCAGCACAAACAGCAAACGCTTACTCCGCTACTTTTGCTCAAATGAGCCAACCTGTCACTTCACGTGTATCGTATGCCGATGCAGCTAAGACTAGTTATATTCCCACACAAAATATTCCGCCTCAAAATAATTCAACGAATGCAAACTCAAGCTTTAATTTTAGTCGCCTTGAAGCTACTATTGAGAATCTAGTGCTGACTATAAATAATTTTACAACAAATATGACTAGCATGATGCAAGAAATGCTACGAATACAGTCCACACTGCTTCAAGCATTAGTTAACAAGCCACGAACACTTTAAAGATAAGTTTCTGGAACGCAAACGGCATTCGCCAACATAAAAATGAACTTGAGCACTTCCTCACGGAAAAAAATATTGATATAATGTTGGTTTCTGAGACTCATTTGACTTCAAGAAGCCTATTCAAAATTAATGGCTACATTTTATATGATTCAAAGGACCCATGAGGAAGAGCTTGCGGGGGATCAGCAATTTTAATAAAGTCAAGACTCAAGCATTATATTCTTGACAACATTTGTGAAGAACATCTACAAGCAACGAATATTTGTATCGAAAATTTTTGCACAAATTTTGTCATATCATCAATTTACTCCCCTCCTAGATTCGCAATTACTGTGGATCAATACGAGGATTTCTACAAATCTCTTGGCCCTTGTTTCGTAGCAGCAGGAGACTATAATGCAAAACATACTTTCTGGGGTTCGCGTCTTATCATACCTAGAGGACGAGCGTTGTTCAACACAATTTCAAAAATGGGCTTGGACGTCATTTCGAGTGGGGAGCCCACTTACTGGCCTACTGACATACATAAAATTCCGGATATTATAGATTTTGGCGTCATGAAAAATATTTCTAGGGAATTAATTCACGTCGAAGCTTCCCTAGATCTATCGTCCGATCACTCTCCCACGATCGTTACAATCTGTAGCCCACTGAGAAGTGCTCTGCCTCACCCATATGTGAAAATGGTCAGTCGTGTTAATTGGCTGCGATTCAAAAAATATCTTAGTAGTCATTGCACTGAAAACATAAAGCTAAGAACTCATGACGATATTGAATCTAATATTGCTAATCTTAACGAAAATATTAAGCAGGCAGCTGCACATGCCACTTCCTCCCATCCGCAGACTGGGTTTAACAGAATATATTCTACAGATATTGAACTTCTCGTATGTGCAAAAAGAGAGCTGGAAGAGAATGGCAACAGCACAGATCACCCCAAAGTAAAATTATATTAAAAGAGTGCACTAAAAGACTCCAAGAACTGCTTGCATATGAAAAAACTGCTTCTATTAAAAACTATCTGGAAAATCTCGATGTCACACCAGCATCTAGTTATTCTTTGTGGCGCGCTGCGAAAAGAATTAAAACACCCGTTGAGTTTAAACCACCTCTGCGCACTTCTACCGGAGTTTGGGACAGGAGTGATATTGAAAAAGGTAACTTGTTTGCAAAGCATTTAAAATCCGTATTTACCCCAAACACATGTACTGGTGTTGTTGATTTCCCGAGTGTAGTTGCGCTACCCCCTCGACCCATAAAATTTAAAATGTGTGATGTTCAAAATCTAATTGCTGAACTCAACCCGAAGAAAGCGCCGGGTATTGATGGAATTAGTAACCAAATGCTAATAAAATTGCTTCGTATTGCATTTAGAATCATGTTATTCATTTTTAATGACATTTTACGACTAGAGTATTATCCCCACAGCTGGAAGCTTGCCAAAGTTAAAATGATTCCAAAGCCGGGCAAAGATCTGACCAAGGCAGAATCATACAGGCCAATAAGCCTGCTATCAACAATGTCAAAACTTTTCGAAAAACTACTCATGTCAAAATTGTCCCCAATTCTAATTGATAGTGGGTGCATCCCAGACCATCAGTTTGGTTTTAGAAGTCAGCATTGCACCATTGAACAAACGCATAGATTGGTTCAATGTATAAGAAGAACATTTGAAGAAAAGAAGTACTGTTCTGCACTGTTTATTGACGTTTTGCAGGCATTTGATAAAGTGTGGCATGAATTTCTAATTTTAAAATTAAAATCATATCTACCAATAAATTTGGTGAATTTATTAGAAAGTTACATTACTACCCGGAAGTTCACGGTTGTGGAAGGAGAATTCATGAGTGTGCCCGAATCTATATCATCCGGTCTGCCACAGGGGAGCACACTGGGGCCGGTTTTGTATTTGATTTATACTTGTGATATGCCTTTTAGCAGTAATATCCATACATCTACGTTTGCCGATGATACAGCCTGCCTAAGTATGCACGAAAATCCTCATGAGGCTTCGCGATATTTACAAGAACTTATTACACAACTGGAACTATGGTTAAAATTAAGGAGAATTAAGGTAAACGAGCAAAAGTGTGTTCAGGTAACATTTACCCTGCGAAGAGATACTTGTTCCCCAATTCGAATCAACAATCAAGTTGTTCCTCAGCATTCACATGTAAAATACCTTGGTATACACCTTGATCGACGACTTAAATGGAAACACCATATTGACTCAAAGCTAATACAAATGAAACTTAAACTAACTCAGATATATTAGCTGATTGGTAGAAATTCAACACTCAGCCTAGACTGCAAACTTTTATTATACAAGTCGCTTTTGAAGCCAATATGGTGCTACGGAATTCAGTTATGGGGCACTGTTTCAGCTTCTAACGTCGAGAGAATCCAACGAAGGCAAAACAAAATTTTACGTTTGATAACATCGGCTCCATGGTACATAAAAAACTCAAATATACATCGTGATTTGAATATGCCACTAGTGATTGATGAAATAGCAAAATACGCAGGCAAATATTTAACAAACCTCGAGTCACATCCTAATCCGCTTGCTCGTAACATCTTGAATTTTACTGGCCACATTCGCTTGAAAAAGAAGGACACAAGGGCTCTTATACTTAACACTCCAGATGGGATTGCTTGAAAATGTTTTTTTTTTGATTATCACTACTTATGTATTATTTATAACTATCACTAAGTTTATGTCCGACAGTGGTCGGGCCTAAAACTTATATTTTAGATTTAAGATTTAAATACTTATTGTTAGTTCATAATTGAAGATACAATAAATAAATAAATGTTAAAAAAAATCTTTAATCGATAAAGTATCAATAGATTTGACAATCATTTATAAAATGATAATCAGTCGTCATCCATACTTCATCGGTAAAGGTTTTCTGAATAAAATAATTAATAAACTTCCTATTGAACTTCATTTACCCGGTTATCAATTTTGTGGACCTGGAACAAAATTAAAGAAACGTTTAAAAGGAGGTGATCAAGGAATCAATCCATTGGATACTGCTTGCAGAGAGCACGATATAGCATACTCAAACAATAAAGATTTAGAGAAAAGACATATTGCTGATAGAATCTTAACTGAAAAGGCTTGGCAAAGGGTTAATGCTAGCGATAGTAGTTTCGGTGAAAAATCAAACGCTTGGTTTGTTACTACTGCAATGAAAACAAAAACAAAATTCGGAATGGGTAACGTTATTAGTAAAACTAAAAGACTGTCTTCAGTAAATAAACATCAACTATTTAGACATGCATTGAAAAGTGCAAGAAAGAATATAAAAAAAACTGAAAACTTGAAAGATGCTATAAAGATTTCACGAAAAGGAGTAAACAATATTTTCAAGGGAAAAAAATCATTAATAAAAACACCTCGAATAATACCTCTACCTAAATCTGGAGGTTTTCTTCCACTTGCACCTATATTCGCTGCACTGGGCGCACTTGGTGGTTTAGCTGGTGGTGTATCTGGCATTACAAAAGCAATCAATGCAGTCAAAAATGGAAAGGAACAATTGACTGAAGCAAAACGACATAATAGTACAATGGAAGCCATAGCGATGGGAAAAGGCATGTTCTTAAAACCATATAAAAAAGGATTTGGATTATATTTAAAACCTTATCAACAAAATTTTTAATGAAATTACCTAAAAGAGCTCTTTCTGATGTAGACTTGAGAAAATATGCAAAACATATTCCAAATTTTAGAGGTGTGTTTATGTGTAACACTCTTCCAAGCAAACCATTTAAAAAAGAATGTGGAATAATCAATCTGGATTCTTCAAAGGGACCTGGCACACATTGGGTAGCATACTGGAAAAACAAAAATCAAATCGAATATTTTGATAGCTGTGGCAATTTGCAGCCACCAAAACAATTAATAAAATATTTAGGAAAAAACATTAGTTATAATTATGATAGATATCAAAATTTTAATACAATAAATTGTGGTCATTTATGTTTTCGAAGCTAAACTAAAAAGAAAGTATAAATGTTTTAATAAAATACATCGATTAAGAATTAAAAAGATCTTGTTTTATTTATATATATATAAAAATTTTTTTTTCATTTATTAAAAATTTTAAAAGAAATATAATTAAATAATTTTTCTAATTTCGCTTGTTAGAGGTGAGTATTCGATTAAGCGATCATGAATAAAAAAACAGTATGCTGATGTTTTTTCTGGAATTGGTTTGTTTGCTTCAGTATCAAATTCAATTCGTACATCAATAGGTCCAATTTTAACAGTCTCATTTTGATGTGAAACATCAACAACAATAAACGGTGCGTAAGACTTGTAATCATTAACATCCAGCAATGGTTCAGGTTCTCGCATCTAAAAGCTTTGTTGAAATTTTGCATACATATTATATAGTACAGAATACTGACCATTTTCAAAACGATTATTTAAGTCGTCATATGGATATGACTGAGTTTAGATATACTTTTAAATTAGAGATATTACAATGGTCAAATATATTTCCTTGTTCCTTACTTTTCTCTTTTTGTAAACCAATTATAAGAAATCGTGGTCTTTCGTTTTGTGGAGAAAGCTTTACATTCCATAAAACCTTTGCACTCTTTGGTAAAACAGGATTTACATGACAGTCCCAACTACTAAACGCAATTGGTATAGAATGTTTGCTGTTGATTATCTTAAACATTTCCAATTTTGCAAAGTCCGATAGTTGAATGTGTGGCATTTTCCATGTTATATCCAGAATTGTTAATTTCAACTGATCAGTTGCATTTGTAGAATAATATGATCTCTCATCGGATGTAGAACGTTGAAGGATAAGCTCATGTTTCGAATTTAATAGTATTTTGTTATAATCTTCAGCAAAACCCAGCAACATTTTCATAGGTATACAACAACTAAAATGACTTTTTACTAAAGCGCAAGTTTCAGTAAGAGACCAACCAGCGTTTTTTAATACATCACTTTCAGCCTTATTCAACGATACAAAATTTTTCATGGTGGATGAAATTCCAAGTTTACGTGTACGATCAACTTCAGAACCATTAATTTCGTAACGAATTTCATCAAACAAATATGAAGCAAAGTTGTTTTTTAATTTCACATCTATAGCTGGAACCTCTTTGTTTGCTTCCGTCTTTACTATAAAACCATGAATGTAAATCATACTCTCACTTGGTAAGACAAAGAGATCCTGATTTTGAATTGGTATACGAATTTCATCATTGTTGTTGAATGATTTTAGATATGGAGAGTAACTAGGATATTCTCTTTTTACAATACTCTCATCATATATAGGTTTTTGAAGGACATTTAGTATTTCATTCATGGTTGAAGATTAAATCCTAATGATTTTAAGTATTCTGTATTATATGATGTTAACGGTTTTTTATTTTTTATACTTTCTCGAATGTGAGTTGATGAGGGATTGAATGGAAATCGTCTTTGCATTACGTTTTTATTGTAAATTATCATTATTCTGGTTTGAAGTGGAGTCTAAGAGTGATTTTTTCTCCTCTAAAATTTATAAGTTCACCGTCTTGATTTAAGATTCTAATCGTTATGTTGTTCATTTGCTGACAGTTGACGGGTAAATAAATAACATTTCGAGGTTTTTCGCTTATTTTATATCCTAGAGGAACATCAAGAGGAAATTCATGAATAACATGATTCGAAGTATTATTAATAAATGATCCGGTTGTTAAGTTGCTTTCAATGCGTATTGTATTAACATCCCTAATATGTGCAGGTAAGTCAGATTCAAATAACCTTGTAGTATTCAATTGATTAATATCTACAATCATCACTTCCAAAGATTTATCATTTTGAAGATTTTGATCAGTGTTATAATATTCAGTTGAATTTACTTTTAATTTTCTTTTGCTAAATCCGAACAACTTTCCTATACTGTTTGGTTGTGAAAAATCTATATCCATTGATGAGGTTATTTCAGTTTTAAGTGTGTTATTGTTAGCTTCAATTATTAGATAAATTGATTCATCAATATCTTTTAAGCTTGAGTTTAAGAAAAAAGCAATATCCTCAAGTTCATATGAACCAACCGGAATAGTAATAATATGATTTCCTATATGAAACAAATTTCAAGTATTCAGAATGAACTGATGTTTGATGATTATTTTATCTGATTTAATTGTTAAATAATAAATCAAAAAAAAATGTCTTTTATAATTTTATGTTTTCTTTATTAATATTTGATTTAATAAACTTTCTGAAGAGTATTACATTTTTTTGAGCACATATACAATATTTTCAATGATAACAACAAACATTTACAGATTTATCATTTTGATATAATGTTTTTAAATTTGGACAATTTAGATCATCTAGGTTATAAAAATTAATTTTATCCTTAAAAATATTTTGAATCCACTTAATTTTTATAGATTTTGGCGTCATAAAAAGTATTTCTAGGGAATTAATTCACGTTGAAGCTTCCCTAGATCTGTCCTCTGATCACTCTCCCACGATCGTTACAATCTGTAGTCCACTGAGAAGCGCTTTACCTCACCCATATGTCAAGATGATAAATCGTGTTAATTGGCTGGGATTCAAAAAATATCTTAGTAGTCATTGCACGGAAAATATTACGTTAAGAACACCCAATGATATTGAATCGAACATTGCAAATCTTAACGAGAATATTAAACAAGCTTCTGAACATGCCACTACCTCCCATCCGTATACTGGGTTCAATAAAATTTATTCTACAGACGTTGAACATCTCGTACGTGAAAACAGAAGAGCTAGAAGGGAATGGCAACAGCACAGATCACCTCAACACAAAATCAGATTTAAAGAGTGCACTAAACGACTCCAAGAGTTGCTTGCATCTGAAAAAACTGCATCTTTCAAAAATTATCTGGAAGGCCTTGATGTCACACCAGCATCTAATTACTCTTTGTGGCGCGCTGCTAAAAAGCTTAAAACGCCCGTTGAGTTTAAGCCACCTCTGCGCACATCTACCGGAGGTTGGGCAAGAAGCGATACTGAAAAAGGTAACATATTTGCTGAGCATTTAAAATCCGTATTTACACCAAATACATGTACCGGTGTTGCTGATTTGCCGACTGTAGTTGCTCTACCCCCTCGACCCTTAAAATTTACGATGTGTGATGTACAAAAACTAATTGCCGAACTCAACCCGAAAAAAGCTCCCGGTATGGATGGAATTAGTAACCAGATGCTGATTAAGTTACCTCGTACTGCAATTAGAATCCTGTTATTCATTTTTAATGCCATTTTACGACTGGAGTATTATCCAGACTGCTGGAAGCTTGCCAAGGTTAAAATGATTCCAAAGCCAGGTAAAGATCTTTCCAAGGCTGAGTCATATAGGCCAATAAGTTTACTGTCAACAATGTCAAAGCTTTTTGAAAAGCTACTCATGACAAAATTGTCTTCAATTTTAACTGATAATGGCTGCATCCCGGACCATCAATTTGGTTTTAGAAGCCAGCATAGCACCATTGAGCAAACGCATAGATTGGTTCAATTTATCAGAAAAACATTTGAGGAAAAGAAGTATTGTTCTGCCGTGTTTATTGATGTTTCTCAGGCATTTGATAAAGTGTGGCATGAAGGCCTGATTTTGAAATTGAAGACATATTTACCAATAAACATTCTAAATCTTTTGGAAAGTTACATTGTTGCACGAAAATTTACAGTTGTGGAAGGACACTTTATGAGTATGCCTGAAACTATCTCATCCGGTGTGCCACAGGGGAGTATACTGGGGCCATTTTTATATTTGATTTATACTTGTGATATGCCTGTGAGCAGTAGTATCCACACTTCTACATTTGCCGACGATACCGCCTGCCTTAGTATGCACGAAAACCCTGATGAGGCATCCCGAAAACTCCAGGAACACATTAGCCAGATGGAACTATGGTTAAACTTATGGAGAATTAAGGTAAATGAACAAAAGTGTGTCCATATAACATTTACCTTACGAAGAGATACTTTTTCCCCCATTCGGATTAATAATCAAGTTGTTCCTCAACATTCACATGTGAAATATCTTGGTATACACCTCGATCGACGGCTTACATGGAAACATCACATTGACTATAAGTTAACTCAAATGAAACTAAAATTAACTCAGGTACATTGGCTGATTGGCAGAAATTCAACACTCAGCCTAGACTGCAAACTTTTAATATACAAGTCGCTTTTAAAGCCAATATGGTGTTACGGTATCCAGTTATGGGGCACTGCTTCTGCTTCCAATGTAGAGAGAATTCAACGAAGACAAAACAAAATTTTAAGGTTAATAACATCTGCTCCATGGTACATTAAAAATTCAAATGCACGTCGTGATTTAAATATGCCACTAGTGACTGAAGAAATTGCAAAATACGCAGGCAAATATCTAACAAAACTCGAGTCACATCCTAATCCGCTTGCTCGTAATATTTTGAACTTTACTGGACACATCCGCTTAAAAAAGAGAGATACAAGGGCTCTAATACTAAACACTCCGAATGAAGTTGCTTGAAAAAAATTTTTTTTTGCTTATCACCACTTATGTATTATTTACAACTATCACTTAGTTATGTCTGGCATTGGTCGGGCCTATTATTTATATGTTAGATTTAAGATTTGAATACTTATTATTAGTTCGACTGGAGTATTATCCAGGCAAATATCTAACAAAACTCGAGTCACATCCTAATCCGCTTGCTCGTAATATTTTGAACTTTACTGGACACATCCGCTTAAAAAAGAGAGATACAAGGGCTCTAATACTAAACACTCCGAATGAAGTTGCTTGAAAAAAAATTTTTTTTTGCTTATCACCACTTATGTATTATTTACAACTATCACTTAGTTATGTCTGGCATTGGTCGGGCCTATTATTTATATGTTAGATTTAAGATTTGAATACTTATTATTAGTTCATATATGAAGATACAATAAATAAAAAAACATGCATAAAAAAAAACTTAATTTTTTCTAATCCTTTAACATAATAAATAAAATTTTTTATCTTTAACATGCGCAATATAATATTCCATAATGTTTGTTAAGGTTGAATCGCCATCTTTCCATTTTAATCCATGATGATGATTATAAACCCAATTAATTGAATCTTTTTTTATTGTTGTCAACAATGAATATGGAAAAGGTGGTTTAATAATAAATGTTTGTACTTGTATATCGTTAATTGAAATACTCAGTTCTTTTTCAATGAATTTATTGTTGAGATAAAACCCTTTTACATCTACAACTAATATTCTCTCCTCAGACATTGTGTAATACTAATCAAGTCACAACGACGACTGTAGAACTGTTTATAAAGTCTATGTTTTTAAATTATTATAAAAATTCATTATACATAATGCTTGTTCCCAACTTTTATCGATAAGGGAACATTTACTGGTATCAGGTCCACAAGTTGTTTCATTGTTGAACCACACACAATTGGTGTAATGATATCCAAATTTTGATTTACTTTTCTTATAAAATGCATATTCTTCGAATTGAGTTTTTAATTTCTTCAAAATAATCTCATGTTCATACCACAAAAACCTTTCTTCATTCAAGAAGTCATGTAAAATTTTCGAATAAAACTGATTCTTCATTATTTTTCTTATATTAATTTTTTTTATTTATGTTAAATAAAACTTCTTAACACATCAACAACAAAGTTTATATTAAGTAGTAGTAAATGTATTTCATCATATTAGTTAATTTATAATATTTCTATATCCAAATCATATGTATAATCTTGAATGTTGATTAATGTAATATCGGATCGGTATGTAGTATCATCCTCAGAAACCGCCTCAATTTCACCATTACTTAAAATTCTCTCGTATTCAACTTGACGGTATTCGAAACATGAAATATTTAATCGACGTTTCAAGTAATTGCTGTCATATGTACAACGGATTCTCAAGTTTATATTATCTTTGTATTGAAGTTGAAAATGCCTATAAAATGGAGCCGAACTTTCAACTATTCCCGCAATATTTTTTATTTTTTTTACTAAATCTGGCCTAAATGTTTCAATAGCTTGTTCAACAGTAAAAGATTGATTTATAGGTGGTGGGGAGTCTTCTTGTTCTTCGTTTGATTTATATTCTGTTTTTGCTGTTGACTCGTTGTTTTTATTTAAATCATTATTAAACTTTAAAAGTTTGAAATTTAGTTGTATGCTCACAGTATCATTATTTGGTAATTTTATTGCAAATTCTGTATTTTTAAGTTCATTTTCACTCAAATCAATAGGTAATGAAGCTGAAAACACTTGTATGATATAGATATATGAAAGCAATGTGATAAAAATATTTTTCACTTTAGTTTTTCTTTTTAATAGATATGTTCTTAAGTTAGCGATATATTTTTGAATGAGATGATAAGAATTGTTTCTCATATTTATATACTAATTTAATAATCTTCGTATTGAAATGAGTCATCACCATCGCTAGCACCACCAGCTGTTTTCTTAACTTTACTATTATTAACCATTTTTTGAGGGAGGGGAAGTTTTTGCTGATTTTTATTCAATGAGCGGATCCTAGTCTTACCATTATAAAATTTAGTTGGATCACTAAAAACAATAGCCTCTATTTCACTATAAACACATGATGGTTTGTATGAGTATACATTTATATCCTTAAAATTACCCTCATAGACTGTTCCAACTAGTGATATCATACCACCAATAACCTCAATTTGTATATGTTGATTGTGACTAAATTGAAATATTGGAATATTTGTTGGCATTTGTTGTCATCTATTAAGAGAAAAAAATTGCGTTCTAGTCCCTCCTTCTGCGGTTAGAAACACCTGCATCATAATATCCAAAACTATTGCATTTATTATTTGAAAAGTTTTCCACTGTACATGACAAGTACAATATTTATCACCAGTTTTTAAAAATTGACCCCAATACATATTCATCAAAGTTTTTAATTTAACTGAATCTCCTTATATATATATATATATATGTATATATATATATATATATATATATATTTATATATATATATATATATATATATATATATATATAAGTATACGTATATATATGTATACGTATACTTAACCGCAATTGATAAGAAGTTATTGAAATATCTAAAAACGTCTTATACTATCAATTATTGAATATAAAAAATCAGTTTGAAAGTTCGTTTTACGGTGAAAAGTTGAAAGCAAAAAAAAATGAGAGCAAGCTTAAGAAAATTGTTTCAAAATCATAATATTACATACTTACCTTTAAAGGATATGGAAGAAAATACTATATATGAAATCAACAAGATAGATCGAGTAGATACAAAATATGGTGAAAGTATAAGATGTCTTCTAAATAAAGAATATTACATTTATTTACCTAAACGATTTCTGATTATTACTAAAAATCAGATGGATTATCTAAACACAACTCCACACATTTTAAAGAAAGTTAAAGAAGTGAAGGGATTATATACTCTAATCGTTAAAAAGAAGAAGCAATATGTATTCTACAACAACTTGTATGACAGTACTAAGAAGAAGATGATGATGATCATGATGATGAAATAGAAAACACATTTTAAATAAACCTCGAAACAGAAACTTTTTTAAAATTATAAAAACATATGTATCAATAAAAACCCACAAAATCTAAAATTTCTCACGTATTTGATAAATTAGGAACTTTATAAAAATGAAAAACCGCAACGGAAGCTTTTTAAAATTAAAACCCACAACATTAAAATTTCTCACGTATTTAATAAATTAGGACCTTTATAAAAATGAAAAACCGCAACGGAAGCTTTTTAAAATTAAAACCCACAACATTCAAATTTCTACCACATTTTTCATGTTTAGAAGCAAAATTACATTTCTGAATTTTGTATAAAACCCCCCTCTAGTTTTACTTTAAGTGTTATTCAAGTTAAGTAAATCACTAAAGATGGAAACGCATTTAAAAACAATATTTAAAAAATGCCAAAATAAAACCATTCTGCCTATAAATGAGATGGTTTTTAATCACAATTACCAAATTACGAAGATGGAGCGTGTACAGACACGCTTTGGGACGAAAATTCGTTGTTTGGTGGAAAGCAATCAATATATATACCTACCCAGTATATTTAATGATACCATAGATGATGATACTATTGCGGAATTTGACCGCAATACCTACTACCTTTTCAAAGATAGGAAAGAAAGCAGTGAGTTAAATTACGAATTAACTATAAATGCGGAAACAACAGGTAATTTTTGGTAAAAATTAAAAGGAGAATTCATGTAAAAATTAAAAGGAGAATTCATGAGTGTGCCCGAATCTATATCATCCGGTGTGCCACAGGGGAGCACACTGGGGCCGGTTTTGTATTTGATTTATACTTGTGATATGCCTTTTAGCAGTAATATCCATACATCTACGTTTGCCGATGATACAGCCTGCCTAAGTATGCACGAAAATCCTCATGAGGCTTCGCGATATTTACAAGAACTTATTACACAACTGGAACTATGGTTAAAATTAAGGAGAATTAAGGTAAACGAGCAAAAGTGTGTTCAGGTAACATTTACCCTGCGAAGAGATACTTGTTCCCCAATTCGAATCAACAATCAAGTTGTTCCTCAGCATTCACATGTAAAATACCTTGGTATACACCTTGATCGACGACTTAAATGGAAACACCATATTGACGCAAAGCTAATACAAATGAAACTTAAACTAACTCAGATATATTGGCTGATTGGTAGAAATTCAACACTCAGCCTAGACTGCAAACTTTTATTATACAAGTCGCTTTTGAAGCCAATATGGTGCTACGGAATTCAGTTATGGGGCACTGCTTCAGCTTCTAACGTCGAGAGAATCCAACGAAGGCAAAACAAAATTTTACGTTTGATAACACCGGCTCCATGGTAAATAAAAAACTCAAATATACATCGTGATTTGAATATGCCACTAGTGATTGATGAAATAGCAAAATACGCAGGCAAATATTTAACAAACCTCGAGTCACATCCTAATCCGCTTGCTCGTAACATCTTGAATTTTACTGGCCACATTCGCTTGAAAAAGAAGGACACAAGGGCTCTTATACTTAACACTCCAGATGGGATTGCTTGAAAATGTTTTTTTTTTTGATTATCACTACTTATGTATTATTTATAACTATCACTAAGTTTATGTCCGACAGTGGTCGGGCCTAAAACTTATATTTTAGATTTAAGATTTGAATACTTATTGTTAGTTCATAATTGAAGATACAATAAATAAATAAATGTTAAAAAAAAATCTTTAATCGATAAAGTATCAATAGATTTGACAATCATTTATAAAATGATAATCAGTCGTCATCCATACTTCATCGGTAAAGGTTTTCTGAATAAAATAATTAATAAACTTCCTATTGAACTTCATTTACCCGGTTATCAATTTTGTGGACCTGGAACAAAATTAAAGAAACGTTTAGAAGGAGGTGATCAAGGAATCAATCCATTGGATACTGCTTGCAGAGAGCACGATATAGCATACTCAAACAATAAAGATTTAGAGAAAAGACATATTGCTGATAGAATCTTAACTGAAAAGGCTTGGCAAAGGGTTAATGCTAGCGATAGTAGTTTCGGTGAAAAATCAAACGCTTGGTTTGTTACTACTGCAATGAAAACAAAAACAAAATTCGGAATGGGTAACGTTATTAGTAAAACTAAAAGACTGTCTTCAGTAAATAAACATCAACTATTTAGACATGCATTGAAAAGTGCAAGAAAGAATATAAAAAAAACTGAAAACTTGAAAGATGCTATAAAGATTTCACGAAAAGGAGTAAACAATATTTTCAAGGGGAAAAAATCATTAATAAAAACACCTCGAATAATACCTCTACCTAAATCTGGAGGTTTTCTTCCACTTGCACCTATATTCGCTGCACTGGGCGCACTTGGTGGTTTAGCTGGTGGTGTATCTGGCATTACAAAAGCAATCAATGCAGTCAAAAATGGAAAGGAACAATTGACTGAAGCAAAACGACATAATAGTACAATGGAAGCCATAGCGATGGGAAAAGGCATGTTCTTAAAACCATATAAAAAAGGATTTGGATTATATTTAAAACCTTATCAACAAAATTTTTAATGAAATTACCTAAAAGAGCTCTTTCTGATGTAGACTTGAGAAAATATGCAAAACATATTCCAAATTTTAGAGGTGTGTTTATGTGTAACACTCTTCCAAGCAAACCATTTAAAAAAGAATGTGGAATAATCAATCTGGATTCTTCAAAGGGACCTGGCACACATTGGGTAGCATACTGGAAAAACAAAAATCAAATCGAATATTTTGATAGCTGTGGCAATTTGCAGCCACCAAAACAATTAATAAAATATTTAGGAAAAAACATTAGTTATAATTATGATAGATATCAAAATTTTAATACAATAAATTGTGGTCATTTATGTTTTCGAAGCTAAACTAAAAAGAAAGTATAAATGTTTTAATAAAATACATCGATTAAGAATTAAAAAGATCTTGTTTTATTTATATATATATATATAAAAATTTTTTTTTCATTTATTAAAAATTTTAAAAGAAATATAATTAAATAATTTTTCTAATTTCGCTTGTTAGAGGTGAGTATTCGATTAAGCGATCATGAATAAAAAAACAGTATGCTGATGTTTTTTCTGGAATTGGTATGTTTGCTTCAGTATCAAATTCAATTCGTACATCAATATGTCCAATTTTAACAGTCTCATTTTGATGTGAAACATCAACAACAATAAACGGTGCGTAAGACTTGTAATCATTAACATCCAGCAATGGTTCAGGTTCTCGCATCTAAAAGCTTTGTTGAAATTTTGCATACATATTATATAGTACAGAATACTGACCATTTTCAAAACGATTATTTAAGTCGTCATATGGATATGACTCTGAGTTTAGATATACTTTTAAATTAGAGATATTACAATGGTCAAATATATTTCCTTGTTCCTTACTTTTCTCTTTTTGTAAACCAATTATAAGAAATCGTGGTCTTTCGTTTTGTGGAGAAAGCTTTACATTCCATAAAACCTTTGCACTCTTTGGTAAAACAGGATTTACATGACAGTCCCAACTTCTAAACGCAATTGGTATAGAATGTTTGCTGTTGATTATCATAAACATTTCCAATTTTGCAAAGTCCGATAGTTGAATGTGTGGCATTTTCCATGTTATATCCAGAATTGTTAATTTCAACTGATCAGTTGCATTTGTTGAATAATATGATCTCTCATCGGATGTAGAACGTTGAAGGATAAGCTCATGTTTCGAATTTAATAGTATTTTGTTATAATCTTCAGCAAAACCCAGCAACATTTTCATAGGTATACAACAACTAAAATGACTTTTTACTAAAGCGCAAGTTTCAGTAAGAGACCAACCAGCGTTTTTTAATACATCACTTTCAGCCTTATTCAACGATACAAAATTTTTCATGGTGGATGTAATTCCAAGTTTACGTGTACGATCAACTTCAGAACCATTAATTTCGTAACGAATTTCATCAAACAAATATGAAGCAAAGTTGTTTTTTAATTTCACATCTATAGCTGGAACCTCTTTGTTTGCTTCCGTCTTTACTATAAAACCATGAATGTAAATCATACTCTCACTTGGTAAGACAAAGAGATCCTGATTTTGAATTGGTATACGAATTTCATCATTGTTGTTGAATGATTTTAGATATGGAGAGTAACTAGGATATTCTCTTTTTACAATACTCTCATCATATATAGGTTTTTGAAGGACATTTAGTATTTCATTCATGGTTGAAGATTAAATCCTAATGATTTTAAGTATTCTGTATTATATGATGTTAACGGTTTTTTATTTTTTATACTCTCTCGAATGTGAGTTGATGAGGGATTGAATGGAAATCGTCTTTGCATTACGTTTTTATTGTAAATGATCATTATTCTGGTTTGAAGTGGAGTCTAAGAGTGATTTTTTCTCCTCTAAAATTTATAAGTTCACCGTCTTGATTTAAGATTCTAATCGTTATGTTGTTCATTTGCTGACAGTTGACGGGTAAATAAATAACATTTCGAGGTTTTTCGCTTATTTTATATCCTAGAGGAACATCAAGAGGAAATTCATGAATAACATGATTCGAAGTATTATTAATAAATGATCCGGTTGTTAAGTTACTTTCAATGCGTATTGTATTAACATCCCTAATATGTGCAGGTAAGTCAGATTCAAATAACCTTGTAGTATTCAATTGATTAATATCTACAATCATCACTTCCAAAGATTTATCATTTTGAAGATTTTGATCAGTGTTATAATATTCAGTTGAATTTACTTTTAATTTTCTTTTGCTAAATCCGAACAACTTTCCTATACTGTTTGGTTGTGAAAAATCTATATCCATTGATGAGGTTATTTCAGTTTTAAGTGTGTTATTGTTAGCTTCAATTATTAGATAAATTGATTCATCAATATCTTTTAAGCTTGAGTTTAAGAAAAAAGCAATATCCTCAAGTTCATATGAACCAACCGGAATAGTAATAATATGATTTCCTATATAAAACAAATTTCAAGTATTCAGAATGAACTGATGTTTGATGATTATTTTATCTGATTTAATTGTTAAATAATAAATAATAAAAAAATGTCTTTTATAATTTTATGTTTTCTTTATTAATATTTGATTTAATAAACTTTCTTAAGAGTATTACATTTTTTTGAGCACATATACAATATTTTCAATGATAACAACAAACATTTACAGATTTATCATTTTGATATAATGTTTTTAAATTTGGACAATTTAGATCATCTGGGTTATAAAAATTAATTTTATCCTTAAAAATATTTTGAATCCACTTAATTTTTATAGATTTTGGCGTCATAAAAAGTATTTCTAGGGAATTAATTCACGTTGAAGCTTCCCTAGATCTGTCGTCTGATCACTCTCCCACGATCGTTACAATCTGTAGTCCACTGAGAAGCGCTTTACCTCACCCATATGTCAAGATGATAAATCGTGTTAATTGGCTGGGATTCAAAAAATATCTTAGTAGTCATTGCACGGAAAATATTACGTTAAGAACACCCAATGATATTGAATCGAACATTGCAAATCCTAACGAGAATATTAAACAAGCTTCTGAACATGCCACTACCTCCCATCCGTATACTGGGTTCAATAAAATTTATTCTACAGACGTTGAACATCTCGTACGTGAAAACAGAAGAGCTAGAAGGGAATGGCAACAGCACAGATCACCTCAACACAAAATCAGATTTAAAGAGTGCACTAAACGACTCCAAGAGTTGCTTGCATCTGAAAAAACTGCATCTTTCAAAAATTATCTGGAAGGCCTTGATGTCACACCAGCATCTAATTACTCTTTGTGGCGCGCTGCTAAAAAGCTTAAAACACCCGTTGAGTTTAAGCCACCTCTGCGCACATCTACCGGAGGTTGGGCAAGAAGCGATACTGAGAAAGGTAACATATTTGTTGAGCATTTAAAATCCGTATTTACACCAAATACATGTACCGGTGTTGCTGATTTGCCGAGTGTAGTTGATCTACCCCTTCGACCCTTAAAATTTACGATGTGTGATGTACAAAAATTAATTGCCGAGCTCAACCCGAAAAAAGCTCCCGGTATGGATGGAATTAGTAACCAGATGCTGATTAAGTTACCTCGTACTGCAATTAGAATCCTGTTATTCATTTTTAATGCCATTTTACGACTGGAGTATTATCCAGACTGCTGGAAGCTTGCCAAGGTTAAAATGATTCCAAAGCCAGGTAAAGATCTTACCAAGGCTGAGTCATATAGGCCAATAAGTTTACTGTCAACAATGTCAAAGCTTTTTGAAAGGCTACTCATGACAAAATTGTCTTCAATTTTAACTGATAATGGCTGCATCCCGGACCATCAATTTGGTTTTAGAAGCCAGCATAGCACCATTGAGCAAACGCATAGATTGGTTCAATTTATCAGAAAAACATTTGAGGAAAAGAAGTATTGTTATGCCCTGTTTATTGATGTTTCTCAGGTATTTGATAAAGTGTGGCATGAAGGCCTGATTTTGAAATTGAAGACATACTTACCAATAAACATTCTAAATCTTTTGGAAAGTTACATTCTTGCACGAAAATTTACAGTTGTGGAAGGACACTTTATGAGTATGCCTGAAACTATCTCATCCGGTGTGCCACATGGCAGTATACTGGGGCCATTTTTATATTTGATTTATACTTGTGATATGCCTGTGAGCAGTAGTATCCACACTTCTACATTTGCCGACGATACAGCCTGCCTTAGTATGCACGAAACCCCTGATGAGGCATCCCGAAAACTCCAGGAACACATTAGCCAGATGGAACTATGGTTAAACTTATGGAGAATTAAGGTAAATGAACAAAAGTGTGTCCATATAACATTTACCTTACGAAGAGATACTTGTTCCCCCATTCGGATTAATAATCAAGTTGTTCCTCAACATTCACATGTGAAATATCTTGGTATACACCTCGATCGACGGCTTACATGGAAACATCACATTGACTATAAGTTAACTCAAATGAAACTAAAATTAACTCAGGTACATTGGCTGATTGGCAGAAATTCAACACTCAGCCTAGACTGCAAACTTTTAATATACAAGTCGCTTTTAAAGCCAATATGGTGTTACGGTATCCAGTTATGGGGCACTGCTTCTGCTTCCAATGTAGAGAGAATTCAACGAAGACAAAACAAAATTTTAAGGTTAATAACATCTGCTCCATGGTACATTAAGAATTCAAATGCACGTCGTGATTTAAATATGCCACTAGTGACTGAAGAAATTGCAAAATACGCAGGCAAATATCTAACAAAACTCGAGTCACATCCTAATCCGCTTGCTCGTAATATTTTGAACTTTACTGGACACATCCGCTTAAAAAAGAGAGATACAAGGGCTCTAATACTAAACACTCCGAATGAAGTTGCTTGAAAAAAAATTTTTTTTTGCTTATCACCACTTATGTATTATTTACAACTATCACTTAGTTATGTCTGGCATTGGTCGGGCCTATTATTATATGTTAGATTTAAGATTTGAATACTTATTATTAGTTCGACTGGAGTATTATCCAGGCAAATATCTAACAAAACTCGAGTCACATCCTAATCCGCTTGCTCGTAATATTTTGAACTTTACTGGACACATCCGCTTAAAAAAGAGAGATACAAGGGCTCTAATACTAAACACTCCGAATGAAGTTGCTTGAAAAAAATTTTTTTTTTGCTTATCACCACTTATGTATTATTTACAACTATCACTTAGTTATGTCTGGCATTGGTCGGGCCTATTATTTATATGTTAGATTTAAGATTTGAATACTTATTATTAGTTCATATATGAAGATACAATAAATAAAAAAACATGCATAAAAAAAAACTTAATTTTTTCTAATCCTTTAACATAATAAATAAAATTTTTTATCTTTAACATGCGCAATATAATATTCCATAATGTTTGTTAAGGTTGAATCGCCATCTTTCCATTTTAATCCATGATGATGATTATAAACCCAATTAATTGAATCTTTTTTTATTGTTGTCAACAATGAATATGGAAAAGGTGGTTTAATAATAAATGTTTGTACTTGTATATCGTTAATTGAAATACTCAGTTCTTTTTCAATGAATTTATTGTTGAGATAAAACCCTTTTACATCTACAACTAATATTCTCTCCTCAGACATTGTGTAATACTAATCAAGTCACAACGACGACTGTAGAACTGTTTATAAAGTCTATGTTTTTAAATTATTATAAAAATTCATTATACATAATGCTTGTTCCCAACTTTTATCGATAAGGGAACATTTACTGGTATCAGGTCCACAAGTTGTTTCATTGTTGAACCACACAATTGGTGTAATGATATCCAAATTTTGATTTACTTTTCTTATAAAATGCATATTCTTCGAATTGAGTTTTTAATTTCTTCAAAATAATCTCATGTTCATACCACAAAAACCTTTCTTCATTCAAGAAGTCATGTAAAATTTTCGAATAAAACTGATTCTTCATTATTTTTCTTATATTAATTTTTTTTATTTATGTTAAATAAAACTTCTTAACACATCAACAACAAAGTTTATATTAAGTAGTAGTAAATGTATTTCATCATATTAGATAATTTATAATATTTCTATATCTAAATCATATGTATAATCTTGAATGTTGATTAATGTAATATCGGATCGGTATGTAGTATCATCCTCAGAAACCGCCTCAATTTCACCATTACTTAAAATTCTCTCGTATTCAACTTGACGGTATTCGAAACATGAAATATTTAATCGACGTTTCAAGTAATTGCTGTCATATGTACAACGGATTCTCAAGTTTATATTATCTTTGTATTGAAGTTGAAAATGCCTATAAAATGGAGCCGAACTTTCAACTATTCCCGCAATATTTTTTATTTTTTTTACTAAATCTGGCCTAAATGTTTCAATAGCTTGTTCAACAGTAAAAGATTGATTTATAGGTGGTGGGGAGTCTTCTTGTTCTTCGTTTGATTTATATTCTGTTTTTGCTGTTGACTCGTTGTTTTTATTTAAATCATTATTAAACTTTAAAAGTTTGAAATTTAGTTGTATGCTCACAGTATCATTATTTGGTAATTTTATTGCAAATTCTGTATTTTTAAGTTCATTTTCACTCAAATCAATAGGTAATGAAGCTGAAAACACTTGTATGATATAGATATATGAAAGCAATGTGATAAAAATATTTTTCACTTTAGTTTTTCTTTTTAATAGATATGTTCTTAAGTTAGCGATATATTTTTGAATGAGATGATAAGAATTGTTTCTCATATTTATATACTAATTTAATAATCTTCGTATTGAAATGAGTATTCACCATCGCTAGCACCACCAGCTGTTTTCTTAACTTTACTTTATTAACCATTTTTTGAGGGATTTTTATTCAATGAGCGGATCCTAGTCTTAGTTGGATCACTAAAAACAATAGCCTCTATTTCACTATAAACACATGATGGTTTGTATGAGTATACATTTATATCCTTAAAATTACCCTCATAGACTGTTCCAACTAGTGATATCATACCACCAATAACCTCAATTTGTATATGTTGATTGTGACTAAATTGAAATATTGGAATATTTGTTGGCATTTGTTGTCATCTATTAAGAGAAAAAATTTGCGTTCTAGTCCCTCCTTCTGCGGTTAGAAACACCTGCATCATAATATCCAAAACTATTGCATTTATTATTTGAAAAGTTTTCCACTGTACATGACAAGTACAATATTTATCACCAGTTTTTAAAAATTGACCCCAATACATATTCATCAAAGTTTTGAATTTAACTGAATCTCCTTATATATATATATATATATATATATATATATATATATATATATATATATAAGTATACGTATATATATGTATACGTATACTTAACCGCAATTGATAAGAAGTTATTGAAATATCTAAAAACGTCTTATACTATCAATTATTGAATATAAAAAATCAGTTTGAAAGTTCGTTTTACGGTGAAAAGTTGAAAGCAAAAAAAATGAGAGCAAGCTTAAGAAAATTGTTTCAAAATCATAATATTACATATATATATATATATATATATATATATATATATATATATATATATATATATATATATATATATATAAGTATACGTATATATATGTATACGTATACTTAACCGCAATTGATAAGAAGTTATTGAAATATCTAAAAACGTCTTATACTATCAATTATTGAATATAAAAAATCAGTTTGAAAGTTCGTTTTACGGTGAAAAGTTGAAAGCAAAAAAAATGAGAGCAAGCTTAAGAAAATTGTTTTAAAATCATAATATTACATACTTACCTTTAAAGGATATGGAAGAAAATACTATATATGAAATCAACAAGATAGATCGAGTAGATACAAAATATGGTGAAAGTATAAGATGTCTTCTAAATAAAGAATATTACATTTATTTACCTAAACGATTTCTGATTATTACTAAAAATCAGATGGATTATCTAAACACAACTCCACACATTTTAAAGAAAGTTAAAGAAGTGAAGGGATTATATACTCTAATCGTTAAAAAGAAGAAGCAATATGTATTCTACAACAACTTGTATGACAGTACTAAGAAGAAGATGATGATGATCATGATGATGAAATAGAAAACACATTTTAAATAAACCTCGAAACAGAAACTTTTTTAAAATTATAAAAACATATGTATCAATAAAAACCCACAAAATCTAAAATTTCTCACGTATTTGATAAATTAGGAACTTTATAAAAATGAAAAACCGCAACGGAAGCTTTTTAAAATTAAAACCCACAACATTAAAATGTCTCACGTATTTAATAAATTAGGACCTTTATAAAAATGAAAAACCGCAACGGAAGCTTTTTAAAATTAAAACCCACAACATTAAAATTTCTACCACATTTTTCATGTTTAGAAGCAAAATTACATTTCTGAATTTTGTATAAAAACCCCCTCTAGTTTTACTTTAAGTGTTATTCAAGTTAAGTAAATCACTAAAGATGGAAACGCATTTAAAAACAATATTTAAAAAATGCCAAAATAAAACCATTCTGCCTATAAATGAGATGGTTTTTAATCACAATTACCAAATTACGAAGATGGAGCGTGTACAGACACGCTTTGGGACGAAAATTCGTTGTTTGGTGGAAAGCAATCAATATATATACCTACCCAGTATATTTAATGATACCATAGATGATGATACTATTGCGGAATTTGACCGCAATACCTACTACCTTTTCAAAGATAGGAAAGGAAGCAGTGAGTTAAATTACGAATTAACTATAAATGCGGAAACAACAGGTAATTTTTGGAAAAGCTTTTATTTATTTATTATTTAATCTAATAATTAATTATTATCGTTTTAGCTCAAGATACACCAAAGAAGTAAATTGAATATTGAATGTCATTGAAGCCAACGACAAACGGAAGCCGAAATTATTTGCTCTGAGTGATAAAGCTGTTATTATGTTAATAATAAATGTGGTTACAATTTTAATTTAAGCATTTGTTTGTTAATTTTTTTTTATTTTTATTATTATTTATACACTTGACCGCAACTTTTTATCAAACTTGTATTTTAGTAAGAATATAAAGTATATAAGAACATTTGTTAATGAGTTTTAATGAAACAATTGATTTTCATAATTCTGAGAAAACGTGTTACACGCAAAAAAAAATAAAAAAACATATTCAAAAACCGATATCATTGATTGAAAACTATTAAACAAGTATTCTTAAAACAGAAAATTATAATTTATATATAATTTAAAAACTGTTTAAAATTATATTTATATAAAAAGTTGAAACGGTATTTGATTTTATTAAAAACTACGTAAAAGCTAAACTCTAAAAAGTAATCTCTAAACCGGAATTGTGAAATATTGAAATATTTATATAAACATCTTCACTAAGTCCAGGTATGTTGTAGATATTAAGAGCAAATCTATAATTTGTGTTTATTTTAATTTCAAATACTTTCAGTGCATTACTTCCATTTCTGGTGTTATATCATGTACATCTGTGAAGTATGTGGAACGTCTCGTATCCAAATTTAATTTTAAGAGACATTTTAATAATAAACATATTAACCCAAAATCAAGCAAAACAAAACTAAATTTAAAAAATTAAAAAATTGTTAAAGTTGAAAATGTTGAAGAAACTCCATCGATAGCTATATACGATGTGAAACTTGTAAATTAAATATAAGAAAAGGTTCTTGGTCTCATCATTTGAGAACTAATGAACATAAAAAAAATTGTTTGTTTATAAACAACGATATATATATAAGTAAAAATTTATTTACTAAGCGTATTCAAACTTTTGTATACGAAAATAAAAAGGTAGATGAGCTTTCAATAAACATTTTATTTTCGAATGCAAAAGAAAGTATTATAAATATTTAAAAAAATATGTTATTAGAACATCAAAATATAAAATTTAATATAGAAGTTTTTGTAGAATATATAAAATTCTCAAAAACTAATGAAATTGAAGATGATGATAGCGCACTAATTAGTGTGAAATCTTTTCAAACGAAAATGGTAATAGTACAATTAGAACAAGATCTATCAGACATGTATGATAATCATAGTATAGAAATAGCAATCAAAATGGATGAATTTCAAGAGAGAGACAGTGGTTGGTCTCTAGTTTGTATCAATAAAATTGAAATAAACGTTAACAAGTATTGTCCTATAAAAGGATCTTAATATTTAGAACTACCAATATTTATCAGAAATAAAAAAACGTGCATCAACATTAAAAATAATGATAATTATTGTTTCAAATGGGCTCTTATAGCTGCATTAGAAAACAATCATTTAAATCCAAAATATTCACATTATAGCAAAGCTTAATAACACTAACAAATGGAATAACAATTGATTTCACCAACTTAACCTTTCCTCTATCTATTGCTGATATTAAGATATTTGAGAAATACAATTTAAATATAAGCGTGAATGTTTTTGGATGTGATGTGATAAAAAAAGAAATCGTTGGACCATATTATAGGACAGCTGATGAAAAAATTAATCATATCAATTTACTATACATTCAAGATGATGAAAACGATGAATCACATTATGTTTGGATAAGAAACATAAGTCGTTTATTGAGCACACAAGTTTCAAAACATCTAGGTGCTAAATATTTTTGTAATTTTTGCTTACACTATTCAAGCAGTGAACTCTTGTTATTAAAACATAAACAAGAATGCAATAAAATTGTCACCAAAATGCCTTCGGGTGTTAAGGATGATAATATATTGCAGTTCAAAAATTTTAAAAATCAATTAGATGTACCATTTGTTATCTATGCGGATTTTGAATGTATATTAAATAAAATTAACAACAAAAATTCTAATAATGTCACAAGCATTCAAAAACATATACCTATAGCTTACAGCTACTACATAAAATCATCTTTTGATTCTAAACTGAATAAGCTTAGAACGTATACGGGTAACGATGTTGTTAAAGATTTTGTTCAAAATTTGATTGAGGATGCACGTTTTTTGTGTACAAACTTTCTAATGAAAGTAGTGCCAATGAATTCTCTATTACCCCATGAAGTTGAAAAACATTATAATACTAATGAGTGTCATATATGTAAACAAATTCTATATGATGATGATAGATGTGCTGATCATTGTCATTTAACTGGTCAATATCGCGGCCCAGCTCATTGGAAATGTAATATTAATTATCAATTACCTAACTTTATTCCAATAATTTTTCATAACTTTTCAGGTTATGATTGTCATTTGTTTGTAAAGGCTCTAGCAGATTATTCGGGTGATATAGATGTTATACCACTTAATAAAGAATTGTATATATCTGTTAGAAAAAGAATTCAAATAACTGATAAATATAATTTAGAATTACGTTTTCTCGATTCTTTTAAATTTATGTCGTCTAGTTTAGATAAATTATCTAATTATTTACATAACGATAACTTTAAAACACTGAAATCAATATATCCAAATCATTTAGAATTTATAGCCTGTTTTTGTAACGTAACTTTTTGTATATTGCACGCCAAATAACGAATGAATTGAAATTTTGGTTTTTGTTTATTTTATTTTGAGTATAACGAATAAGCTTTAAGCTTTTGTTTGAAAATTTGGTTCAAGTACGTTCTACACAAACAAAATCAACTTTCAAAATAAACAATCAGAAAAAATTGAACGGGTCGGTAAAGTGATTGAATTTTTATAAATAAAAGTAAAATGAGGGATGTTTTTAACAAAAGATGTAAATATTTACATATTCCTAAAGAAAAAAGAAACGTTCAATTCCACTATGCAACAAAAAAAAATTAAACACTAAAATAAGATGTGTTCTTAGCTAATTCAGGGTCGCTGAACACGAATATGGCAATCATTTATTTTTCTTAAGAAGCGCTTTCGAGATATTCGCTGAAAAAAAGTGTTTTTTTGCAGCTTGCAAAGATATTCCCAAAAATCTTGAGAGCTGTTGATTAAAATTTAGCAGCTTTAGCAAACATATGTTTTTCTCTTAATAGCCAGTATTTTGATTGTGTTGATCGAATAAAAATTCACTGAGATTTAAAGAAACTTTAGATTTAAAAAAACTTGAAGTTCTTATGATTTTTTTTAACTCGATATTTTAAGTTGCGCCCAAAAAAAGTTATAAAATTTATTTTAGACATATATCTTAAATAAAATGTTATAGCTCATTTATTATCGGGCAAAAAATTAAAAACTTACGACACATTTACTTAATGTATCCAACTTTGAATTTTCGGATGTTTTCATTAAAAATTTAATTTTTTTTTTATTTTAATTCAGTAACTCAATAAATTTTTAGCCGATCAACACACTATACATATGGAGCGATAAAAGAAAGACATATCTTCCCAGCAGTGTACAATTTGCGTAATTTGGATAAACAGTTCTCAAGATTTTTGGAAATACATTTGCAAACTGCAAAATTAACTCGTTTTTCGCGAATATCTCGAAAACGCTTCCCAAGAAAAATTAATAAGTTAATAATATTCGTTGTCAGCAGCCCCAATTTAGTTAAAAAAACTTTTATTTTTAGAGGTTGATTTTCTTGTGGCATCCAGCAGTAGTCACCTATCATGAATATTTTCACTAAATATGTCGTAAGTATTTAATTTTTTGTCCTCTGATAACAATTTAACGCTTAATAAGTTGGCTACAAGATTTTATTTAAGATGCAAGTTTAAGATAAATTTTATAATTTTTTTTGGCTTAAGGGTGCAACTTAACATACTGAATGTAAAAAAACTGTTTTTAATCTAAACGGCCGTAACTCAATGAATTTTTATCGTATCATTACTTCTACATCTTCGCAGTAAAGTCAATCATAATACAGGTAACTAACATCAACACAAAACTCACCAGTTCAGAGGTCAACCAAAGAGGCAAAACGAAGCAAAGAAAACGAAAAAAATCAAATAAAGCTTTTAAAATCTTAGGTAGAACAAAATGACGCACTTGTAGATGAAATCAAGGCATATACAATAAATCTTGGTTCGATTACAAAGGCGTTATATCATTAGCTATTAATAACTTCAAACGCAACATACCCAATCATTGTTTTTTCAGCAAACACGTATTTTTTGTGTATTTAAAAATAAAGTTTTTTTAAACTCTTAAATTTTATTTATTTTTAAGTCATATTGATAGGGTTGCTTTTTCTAAAGAAACTTTTAATTTTCTATGAAAAAAGCTCTAAGAATTACAACTAAAAAAGTAATGGAAACATTGTTCTTAGACGTTTAATTACGAAGAAAAAGAGCTTATAATAGTTTATTTTAAAAGAATTTATTATTTTTCTTATTTCTTTAAAATATTTAATTCTTTAATAGTTTCTTCGTTTTAAATTTTAAATAGTTTTCTCTTATAAAATATATAATTAAATGTTCCACTTTTCAATTTACAATTACACAGTTTTAATATGCAAATACGGAATGATTTGTCAAAGAATTTCAAAGTAAATGCAGTCACCATTGCGACCAACACTACTTTAATTTCAGCAGCCACACATACCTAGCAACAATCAACGACAACTATCGTCATCACGAAGATTGTATGCTATTCTTGTTTGGCTGTTGACCATCCAAACCAACCTGCAAATACGGAATGAAATGTCTTCGTTTGTTGCTCTGCTTTTATACACGCAAGAAAGAGCTTTTACTCAACCAATGATCTCAAAAATTATCAAGAGAGCTTTAAACATACAACGAAAGAGCTTTAAACAAACACTTCCTATATTGCAGTGTTGTAGTTAAAAGTCACACATGCTAGTGACGTACAAAACATAATAAAGTAATCATGCAAATGATTACTAAATCAACGAAACAAGCAATATAAATGAATAAAATAAGACATACAAAGTAACAAAAAATAAACAAAAGGAATAATAAAATAAGTATGTAAAGGTGGTCTGCTACAGTCTCCCCCTTTGGCGTACGGGATCTCGACCCGAACAGTACGGCAACATCCTTTAGGCTTCATCATTAGGGTTTCCTAGGTCGACCACGTCTCTTCATGGGATGAACTGGTGTTGGGTCTTCCCCACTATTGGTACCCTTATACAAGGTTAATGCTGAGGCATGGTAGGTGCCAAGTGAAATCGTCAAGTTGTCAAGCGATGACACTTCATACGAGGATGATCTAATCTTTTTCGTGATGAGGTAAGGGCCATCACGCTTAGGCACAAACTTGGATGAGATGCCCTTACCTGTGTTACTCAAAATATGTGTTGTTACCAGTACTTTAGTACCGATGTCAAAATTTGGCCGTGGTCTTCTTTGTCTATCGACATAAGCTTTGTTTTTATCCTGGATTCTTGCCTCAGTCTCCTTTGCATTTCCTAAGGCGTTAGAAATCGTTTTGAGGTATGATGTGATTTCGGCAATGAAACTCTCCGACTCGATTACAGTCCTGACGTCATGTTCAACGTCGTCTAAGGTACGCAGTTCCCTACCAAAGGTCAGATATGCTGCGCTATACCCAGTGCTCTGGCATTTTGCGGTATTCATAGCGAAGCGTATAGCAGCTAAGCTCTGATGCCAATTATTGTGTTGATTCTGCACCAAAATGGCGAGTTGACTTTTTAAATCCCTATTTTTGCGTTCTACAGGGTTAGCTTCAGTGTGATAAACTAGTGTGAACTGTTGTTGGATGCCAAGGCAATATGATACTTGCTGCATTATGGCTGATACAAACTGTACACCGTTATCAGACTTTAAGCTTCTAGGTATGCCGAAACGTAAAAATATTTCATCGATAAGGATTTTAGCGCATCCTTCAGCAGTTGCATCTTGGATTTTACATATTTCTATCCAACGACTAGCTACATGCTCGACGATTAGAATCCATCGATAACCTTCTTCAGACTGGTAGAGGACCAAACAAGTCAATGGCTACGACTTCAAATCTCTGTTTGCTGCTAGTTGTTTGTAAAAGACCTGCAGGTTTCATATTCGATGCTTTAAAACGTTGGCACTCAATACAGCTTCGCACATATTTGGCAATTTCACTGCGCATTCCTGGCCAAAAATATCTACTAGCAATGCGGGCTATGGTTCGTTCTATACCATAATGTCCTGCAGTACTCTCATCGTGATATGATTTAAGAATTTCTGGTCGTTCTTGTGAAGGTATGACCAATTGTGCACCTTCGCAATCATCATTAGCGTAGCAATACAAAATACCATCATTTAGTAAATAACTCCTGTTTATCCAACGAATGGAGTTTTCATCCTGAGTTTCTAAAGACGTTATTATTTCCTTAAGATAGTCATCTTTCATCCGTTCCTGCCGAATTTCTGTGGAGCTCTTTGATGTCATATTTACAAAAAATGCGCAAAAACAATTACCATCATTGTTATCAGCATCGTGGCTTATGCAGGGCGGTCTGGAGAGCATATCAGCTACTGCATTTGCTTTTCCAAGAACATAGTCAATGGTAAAATTATACTGTTGGATTTGTAATCCCCATCTAGCGAGTCTCCCAGTCGGCGATTTCAACGTTAATAACCATTTCAATGGTTTATGGTCTGTAAGAAGTTTAAGCTCTTCTCCTTCTATATAGCCGCGAAACTTGGTACATGCCCAGATTATAGCCAGGGCTTCCCGTTCCGTGGTAGAGTAGTTGCGTTCTGCATTACTTAACAAACGGCTGACATATTCTATAGGGTGCTCTGCTGGACCCTCCCCCTGGAGTAAAACTGCTCCCAAAGCAAAAGCACTTGCATCCGTTTTTATTAAATATGGCATGCCATCTACAGCTTGTTTTAACACGGGTCAAGTTGTTAAGGCGTCCTTTAAGGCGTTAAAAGATTTCATTTCCTCTTCTCCCCATTTCCATACAGCTGTTTTCTTGGTAAGATTCGTTAATGGTCTTTCGATTTCTGCATACTGGGCGATAAATCGTCTGTACCATGAGCACGTTTGAATAAACGATATTAGCTCCTTAATATTTCTGGGCTCTTTACGTTCAGCAATTGCTTGCGTTTTATTAGGATCTACAGATATTCCTTCCGTAGTGAAGATGTGGCCAATAAATTTTACGCTGGAGCAGCAAAATATATAATTCTGGCTATTCAAGCGTAGCCCATACAACAATAAACGGTCCATAACTATGTCGAGGTCGTGTATATGTTGTTGAAAGCTCTCAGAACAAACAATAATGTCGTCGAGGTAGGCAAAAATACAAATTTCAGGAATACTGAATTTAAAACGATTTATTAGCCTCTGAAACGTTGCGGGTGCATTTCGTAACCCGAAGGGCATTCTCTTGAAAACAAGTTTTGTCACGGTCTTCTGTAGCCACTTCGATTTTATAATATCCACTCTGCAGATCCAATGTCGTCATATACCTTGTACTCTTTGCTGAATGTAACATGTCATACATACGAGGTAGAGGATACCTATCGGGGACAGTCAATGAATTCAATTTCCTATAGTCCACACATACGCGAATTGAACCATCTTTTTTGGGAACCATAACTACGGGCGACGACCATGCTGATTCACACTCTTCTATTATGTCGTTTTTAAGCATGTTTTCTATTTCGCATTTTAATTCGCGGGGTTTGGCAAACGAAAGACGATAAGGGGGTAAAGCAATTGGTTCATGGGTACCAGTATATATTCTATGAATTGCATATGGTGATGGTTTACTTAGGCCACCGAATACAGTATTATGTTTAGCTAGAACATTGTCTAACTCTATTTTCTGATCGATAGTCAAGTCCGCACCATCTGTTGTTTTTAAAACTTTACATTCAAGTGAATAAAGCGGCGTAAAAATAGGATCGTTCTCATCTATTTGAGGTCTATAGACAACACCAGCTATCGGGCGTCGTCATGTCTGTAGGTATGGCATCTCTGAATATCGCCTGTATTGAGTGAGGCGAGTAGTCATTTTCTTTGTTATAGTCTGGGCCATATGAGTCGAAATCTTATATATGTGACTTGCATATTCTCTTGGGCGTAATTTGCAAGAATACCGAGGCAATTCCGGGTGTGACGCGTTTTAATGGTGTTTCCGCAACCCCTATTGACTCAAGCAGATTTAGATCTACTCAAAACAATCCCTGCCTGTTCCATAAAATCAGATCCAATCAAAGTGCGATTACTTTTATCCTCAGGAAATATCAAAAATTTTATGTTCAAACACCTGCCACCAATAACAATCTTACATTCTGTGGTCAAACACTTTCTATCGCAAGATGTACCATCGGCAAGAGATACATTAGGGCGGTTTACGAAAGTCTGTGATTAGTATTTAATAAATAAAATTCATTTACTGCGGTATATATTAATATCCCTAATACTATTTGTTATCAGTATAAAATGTTAACCACATTATTTAATTAAGTGTAGTGGTAATAAAATAAAATCAAATTAATAAAATATATTCATTGTTGTACTAAACTCTAAGGTGTGATTATACTTTTAGTTATTTATTCACAAAAAAAAATTAATAAAATAAATCAAATTAAAATGGGTGGCAACTTTATTTGTGATATCTGTGGAAAAGTGTACAGCCGCAACTTTTCATTAAATAGACATATCAGGATGCATCATCATCAAGGTTATTCATTAAGGTGTACGACTTGCAACATTAATTTTTCAAGTAAGCAAGATTATCTTAAACATATCCACTTAATAGAGCATCAAAATAATCAAAAGAAAGAAATTATACACTGTAAGGAGTGTAAAGAAGATGTAGTAACGAAACTGTGGATATGTCATCAACGCACAAACAAACATAAAGATAATTGTTTAAAAATTGTTGATGAAATCAATAATATAAAGTGTTTATGCTTGTTTCAAAACCCGTATTACTACATTTCGGTTTAAAAACAACAATATGTATAATCTAAATCCCGAATTGTTTTTCAATAACATAAAGGATAATGTAGCCTGTGTTTTGAAAGATCATCTACAAAAACATACAATTTTAAAATTTAATTTCGGATTACTCTGTGAATATATGAAGATGAAAGACGATGAAGAACCCATAATTACTATAATACTACATCAAACAAAAATGTATATTTTGTCTTTAACTAACCATATGAATGATATTGAAAGATTTTATGCAAATAAATGTGAAATAATTATGCAAAAATTGGATGAGTTCCAAGAACGTGATAGTGGTTTTGCGTTAACAAAAATTATTCACCTTGATGTTAATATTAATAAATATGCATGTATAAAAGGTTCACAGTATATTTCTTTACCAACATACATATCAAAAAAAAGGCTTGTGTTAATATAAAAAACAATGACGTATACTGTTTTAAGTGGGCTATAATATCAGCGCTATAGCCAATAGAAAATAATAGTGTAATTTGTTCTTCGTATAACATAACCAACATTCAATATGATATTATAGTCCTGGAAAATAATATATTATTAAATTTTAAAAATTAAAATTTCCCGCTATCTGTCAACAAAATACAGCAGTTTGAAGACAACAACCCGGGAATAAGCATAAATGTCTTTGGTCTGGAAAGATCTTTTGAAAAGAAGAAGAAAACATCTATACTTGAAAAAGATACGTATTTAGAAGTTTATAATGTTGTGGGACCATATTATTTCTTTCAAGAAGAAAAAAGTAAACATATAAATTTATTATTGATGGAAGATGAAGAACGATTCCATTATGTCTGGATAAAAAATATATCAAGGTATGTTTATCGTTATTTAAATTTATACTCAAAGTGAAATTAAACTAATTAAAAAAATGTTTCCTTTTATATTTCTTTAATTATAGATTATTAAGAAGTCAATTTACAAAACATAAAAATAAGGTGTATATTTGTAATACATGCCTCATACACTTTTACAAAGAATCATCTTTAAAGAAACATAAGGAGGAATGCAACAAAATTGTAACTACAATGCCAACCGATAAAAATTCTATACTTAGATTTAAGAATCATAAAAACCAACTAGATGTTCCGTTTGTAGTTTATGCAGATTTCGAATGTATTCTGGAATCAGTTGATATTCAAAACTCAGCTAATATTAATTCAGTACAAAAGCATATTCCATTTGCATTTAGTTATTATATTAAATGTTCCTATAATTCTAGTTTAGATATACATAGAATTTATAGTGGTGAAAATGCATCAACACATTTTTTTAAAAGTTTAGTCGAGGACGCATTATATATTTATAGTGACTATTTGAGTGTAGTAATACCAATGAAACCTTTAACGTTTATACAACAAAAAAGACAAGATGAAGATATGAATTGTCATATATGCGGTGAAATCATATCTATTGGAGATATAGTAACTGACCATTGTCATCTAACAGGTGATTATAGAGGTCCTGCACATAATATATGTAACTTAGAGTATCAAATTGGAAATTTTATCCCTATATTTTTTCACAACCTTTCGGCATATGATTGTCATTTATTTATAGGAGAACTTTCATCAGTAGCAGGTGATATAAAAATCATTCCTTTAAATAAGGAATTATATGTATCCGTATCGAAGAGAATTAGGGTGAGTGAAAAAGATACTATTGAGCTACGTTTTCTCGATTCATATCGTTTTATAGCATCAAGTTTAGATCAACTTGCAGGTTTCTTGTCTGATAATGATTTGAAAACTATAAAATCGGTTTGTTTAAATGATAATGAATTTGATTTAATGAAACGTAAAGGTGTCTTTCCCTATGATTATTTGGATTCAAAGAATCGTCTCATGGAAACATAATTACCACCTCGTTCTCTCTTCTTTAATAAACTAACTGATGAAGCGTGTAGTGAAGATAATTATAAACATGCTGAAAAGGTATGGAATACATTTAGATGTACGACTCTCTTGGACTATTTACTATTATACTTGAAACTAGATGTTTTATTACTATGTGATGTTTTTGAAAATTTCCGTAAAGTTTGCAAAAACATTTATAATTTAGATCCATGCCAATATTATGCTGTTCCTGGATTATCTTGGGATGCAATGTTGAAAAAAACAAGAATAGAGTTAGAACTATTAACTGACATTAACATGTATAATTTTGTTACACGTGGTATTAGGGGAGGAATTGTTCAATGTTGTAAACGACATTCTGTAGCTAACAATAAATATGTAAGTGATTATGATTCTACTAAAGAATCGAATTATCTTATTTATTTAGATGTAAACAATTTATACGTTTATGTCATGTCGCAGTACCTTCCTTATAAAAATTTTGAATGGGTTGAAAACATTGAAAATTTTAATTTTAATGCTGTGGAAAATGATTCACCATTAGGGTATATATTGGAAGTGGATTTAGAATATCCATCCACCATACACGATCATCACAATGATTTCCCATTTTGTGCAGAAAATAAAAAAAATGAACATATGAAACAGTCTAAATTAATAACGGATTTAAATGATAAAACAAAATATGTAATACACTATAGAAATCTTAAACAATGTATTAAACATGGTCTTATTCTAAAGACAATTCATAGAATTCTTAAATTCAATCAGTCGGATTGGTTGAAAAGATATATTGATTTAAATAATGATCATAGAACCAATGCCGAAAATGAATTTGAAAAAAAAATTTTTAAACTTTTAAATAATGCGGTATACGGTAAAACAATGGAAAATGTAGCTAAGAGAAAAGATGTTAAAATAGTTTGTTCATGGGAGAGTAGAGGTAAGAGGTTGGGAGCTAGAGCTCTTATAGCTAAGCCAAATTTCCATAGTTTACTTAAGATTTAAGAAGAAATGATTGTCATTGAAATGAGTCGAGTGCGAACGGAATATAATAAACCAATTTATATTGGGTTTTCTGTTCTAGAATTATCTAAGTTGAAAATGTATAATTTCCATTATGAATACATGAAACCTAAATATCAGGAAAATATTTAACTGAATTATATGGATACTGATTCCTTTGTTTACGATATTAAGACATATGATCTATATAAGGATATTCTAGATGATATCATCTTACAGGTTGATACGTCTGCTTATCCGAAAGATAATGTTTTTAATATACCCTTGTTAAACAAAAAGGTTTTAGGAATGATGAAGGATGAATGTAATGGTAAAATAATTAAAGAGTTCATTGGTTTACGCGCTAAAATGTATTCAATTAAAATTGATGAAGAGGAAAAAGAAATTAAAAAAATTAAAGGAGTTAAAAAATGCGTAACCAATAGACTAACGATTAATGACTTTAGAAAATGTTTATTTGAAAAAAAAATGTACTATGATTCTATGTATGTATTTAGATCAAAGATTCATGAAATATATACTCAACACATTAGTAAATTAGCATTAAGTTATTTAGATGATAAGCGATTTATTAGAGATAATAGTATTAATACATATGCATGGAAACATTATGCAATAAATAGTCAACAACCATCATCATCATATCCCAATGAAAATGTATTAACATCATCTTCAAGTGATAATATTGTACAATGGTATTAAGTGATTTTAGATTATAGGTGAATATATATAACGTGAAAAAACAATAAATAAATAAATAAATAAAGAATATCATTAAAATATTTTAGTTTGTTTTTATTTTAAACTATAGTTATCTATTGAATAGGAATCTTAAACACAAGTAACCACAATTTGTTTTTGTGTGAATAAAATTTAATCGTGCTTGTTCTTAACCTTACTCAACTAAGTTGATATAAAATTTAATCGTTTAGAAATAAAAAAATCAAAACAAAACTTTTTTATATATTATTTTATTTTTTGAGAATTTTATAATATAATAAAAATAAATCTCATATTGAAGTATATATAATATTATTGAAGTTCATCTTTATTGATCCAAGAATTATGTTGATTGGAAAATCCCAACATTTTACGTACGCCTGGTGCCCCTTAGTTTTAATAACATTTTTAATCAAGTATGTATTTGGAAAATGTGTCTTTAATAGTTCATGTTCATAAAATCCACCAACAATCGGATTCCTTTGATAGTCTTCCAATAAATAAGTAATGGGGCTTGTGTTCTGTAAAGTACGAATTTTAAAAATTTCAGTTGTCCAGTTTGGAGTATATCCTTTTGAAAAAATATGTTTATATTTGCTAATTCGAACGTGATCTCCAACTTTTAGTTTACCAAATTTATATATTTTGGGATGATTATAGACTTGTTTTAGTATAGAACTTTCATTTTCTGTGTTAACAGACTTTGGCGTCATTCCAATTGTTCTATGCTTTTTATTATTATATTGATTAATTAAATCCTTGCATATATGTATCCATTGATAATTTCCTTGTAGACTAAAATTTTTCCACATCATTCCTTTTAGAGTTCTATTAAATCGTTCTACAATGGACGCTTTCATGATACTATATGTAGAATAGTGGTTGATATTATGTTTTATCATCAAGTTTTGAAATATTTTATTATAGAACTCTACCATTATCTGTTTGCAAGTTTTTTGGAATTCTCTTTAGCGAAAAAATAGATTGCATAGCATTGGTTATATCTTCACTACTTTTAGATTTTACGGGTACAGCCCAAGCAAACTTTGAAAATGTATCTATAACTGTTAAAATAAATCTATAGCCTTTGTCATATTTTGAGTAAACGCCAATTTCAACAAGATCTGCTTTCCAAAGATCATCAATTCCCTTGATCACCACTCGACGTCGAATGAAATTTCTACGTGCTTGCTTATGAAGCTGCTTAAATGCTGCTGATATTGAATTTAAATCAAAAACGATTTACATATCTATGTTTTAATGGTTTGTAATGAGCTTCGTTTTTTCATTTAGACGTTCTTCAACTGAATCAATTTTGTAATTAAATAATGATGTCATTTCTCTTAGTGATTGATTGAGATTATTTTGTATTATACTTTGATCATGTATTAATTTACTTAAACGTGTTTCTACATTATCAAATTTTTCTGTAATCAACACGTTTTGTTGTATTATTTCGTTAAAACGATCCTCCATTCCCGTAATTCTCTCCATGTACATTGTATCCAGTTGTTTCTTTATTTCACTTAAATAACTTTTCATGTAAATTTTGTTTACAGCATCGTTTTCCAATACATGACTAGCAATATTTTGTATTCTCCGCAAGTTAAAGTTGAAATTACGATCACTATCCAAATGAATCTTGAAATGTTGATTTTGGTATCTTGCAGATTTTTCAATATAATGTCCAAACTTATCGATAGGCATTTTATGAATATGAGTTGTTAAACATTTTTAAGTCTACTTATATAATAATTTTTGCTTCTCTCAATTCCTCAATAATTGATACAAAATCATTATTATGATTTGGGTGACCAGCTGTTGTTGATGAAATCAAAAGACGCAATCTATCAACCAATTCATTAGGATCATCCCAATAAACATAATTAGACTTTTTTCTATTCAATTTCATTAAACCTTTTCCCTTATGAATTTTCTGTTGTTTAAATAGGTTTTTAATAATTGTTGTATATTTAATTGAACGATTTCCTTTAATTTGACCATTAATACTGTTATTTCGTTTATGGACATTAGTCATCTCCAATATTTGTTTATAATTATTTAAATCTGTTTTATTATAACTGATTGGTTTCTTATAAACTAACAAATCCTTTAAGCCTGATGTGAAGGGCCATTTTAAATTACCTACAGTAGTATTGGTTGAATTGAAAGCGATGGGTTCATTACCCAGTCTCCATATTTGATTTTTATCCTTATGAGGAACATAGGTTTTATCATATATATTTAAGTTAACCTTTGATAAATTATATTGAATACTTTGATTGGGATGTATTGCAATGGTGTTATCATCATCATTGTTATCATTCTCATTATCAACATTATTATTATCATCATCATCATCATCATCATGGTCATCATGATCATTTTCATCATCAAATGATTGAAAGGTGTTTGAACTTTTCTCGATTTTCTTGTTATTAAAGCTTGGATAAAACGTGTTATAATCAAGCTTACTCTTTTTATATGGTGTACTGAAGGCAACTTTATTATTCTCAAGATCATGTTTAAAAGAGTTATCCGGATATTTGTCATGTTTTATAATGTTATTATTAGTTGATTGAACTAATTCTTTTAATGGTTTTGATGTTGGTTTTTATTTTTATTATTTCTATTTTAAAATATTTCTAGTTTTAATAAGATTATTAACTAGATTTGTATTCATATTTATAGATTGAATTAGAAACAGATTCAAAACAGATCAGTTTAGCAGTTAGCGGTAGATTCAAAACAGATCAGTTTAGCAGTTAGCGGTAGATTCAAAACAGATCAGTTTAGCAGTTAGCGGTTTAATAGTTGAGAAGCTATTAGTTTAATAATTAATCTTGTACTGATTTTAAAATATCTGTAATATTTCTTTTATAGATTTATAAATATATCGAAACCTTTTCTATATCGACCATTATTCATAGGATCATCTTTGTTAATAACTAGAAAACCATATTTTTCTTTCCAACACTCGGCACATAACTTATGAAATGTTTTTAAAGTCATATCAGAACCAACATGATCATTGTAAATATGCGTAATATTCATTACATCCTGTTTAAAAATTATAATTATATTTGCATTATCGCGAATCAAGTGTTTTGGTATAGGTGTATAAGTTTGACATAAATAAAAACTATCAATATCTTTATGACGACCCATACAGAAGTAAGAACCTACATGATTTTGTTTCTCACAAGCTATATCATCGAATATAAATATTGAATTCGGTTTAACTTCGTCTGGGGATAGAACATCATCATTATTAGAAAATGATGAAAAATTTATCTCCTTAATGGGTTTAATTAGACTTTCTAAGTACTTATATTTCGGTTGTTGTGTTGACTTTGAATATAAGTAAATATTTTTAAATTTCAATCCATGAGAACTTTCAATAAGACTGATCATAACATTTGTTTTTCCGCAATTTGATGGACCCACAATAAGAGCTCGAATAGAATTCGGTAGTAATGAACTATGACGAATTTTATTTGATGAATCGAACTTTGATTCGATCTTCTTTACATCAATCCTTTTATGTTGTTTAAGAAAACGCATTCTGAAATCTAATGATAACATAATATATAAACCAGTCTCTTTTATTTGTTTTCAATCAATTTAATTTCAATCTTTAATCGATAAAGTATCAATAGATATGACTATCATTTATAAAAAGTTATTGAGTCGCCATCCATCCTTCATTGGTAAAGGTTTTCTAAATAAAATAATTAATAAACTTCCCATTGAACTTCATCTACCCGGTTATCAATTTTGCGGACCTGGTACAAAATTAAAGAAACGTTTAGCTAGAGGTGATCAAGGAATCAATCCATTGGATACTGCTTGCAGAGAGCACGATATAGCATACTCAAACAATAAAGATTTAGAGAAAAGACATATTGCTGATAGAATTTTAACTGAAAAGGCTTGGCAAAGGGTCAAAGCAAGCGGTAGTAGTTTGGGTGATAAATCAAACGCTTGGTTTGTTGCTACTGCAATGAAAGCAAAAACAAAATTCGGTATGGGTAACGTTATTAGTAAAACTAAAAAGTCGTCTCCAGTAAATACCCACAAACTATTTACACATGCATTGAAAAGTGCAAGAAAGAATATAAAGAAAAGTGAAAACTTGAAAGATGCTATAAAGATTTCACGAAAAGTTGTAAACAGTATTTTCAAGGGGAAGAAAACATCGTTAATAAAAACACCTCGAATAATACCGCTACCAAAATCTGGAGGTTTTCTTCCACTTGCCCCTATATTTGCTGCACTTGGTGGTTTAGCTGGTGGTGTATCTGGTATTACAAAAGCAATCAATGCAATTAAAAATGGAAAAGAACAGCTGACTGAAGCAAAACGACACAATAATACAATGGAAGCCATTGCGATGGGAAAAGGCATGTTCTTAAAACCATATAAAAAAGGTTTTGGATTATATTTAAAGCCTTATCAACAAAATTTTTAATGAAGCTACCTAAAAGAGCGCTTTCTGATGTAGACTTGAGAAAATATGCAAAACATATTCCAAATTTTAGAGGTGTGTTTATGTGCAACACTCTTCCAAGTACATGATTTAAAAAAGAATGTGGAATAATTAATCTGGATACTTCAAAGGGACCTGGCACACATTGGGTAGCATACTGGAAAAACAACAATCAAATTGAATATTTTGATAGCTTTGGTAACTTGCAACCACCGAAACAATTAATAAAGTATTTAGGAAAAAACATAAGTTATAATTATGATAGATATAAAAATTTTAATACAATAAATTGTGGCCATTTATGTTTAAAGTTTTTGTTTTCGAAACTAAACTAAAAAGAAACTATAATTGTTTTAATAAAATACATTGATTAAGAATTTGTTTTATTTATAAATAAACATATTATTTCATTTATTAAAAAAATTTCAAAATAAATATAATTAAATAATTTTTCTAATTTCGCTTGTTAGAGGTGAGTATTCGATTAAACGATCATGAATAACTAAACAGTATGCTGATGTATTATCTGGAATTAGTTTGTTTGCTTCAGTATCAAATTCAATTCGAACATCAATAGGTCCTATTTTAACAGCCTCATTTTGATGTGAAACATCAACAACAATAAGCGGTGCATAAGTCTTATATTCATCAACATTTAATAATGGTTCAGGTTCTCGCATGTAAAAGCTTTGTTGAAATTTTGCATACATATTATATAGAACAGAATACTGACCCATTTCGAAACGATTATTTAAATGACTCTGAGTTTAGATAAACTTTTAAATTAGAGATATTGCAATGATCAAATATATTTCCTTCTTTAATTTTCTCTTTTTGTAAACCAATTTTAAGAAATCGTGGTCTTTCGTTTTGTGGAGAAAGCTTTACATTCCATAAAACCTTTGTACTCTTTGGTAAAACAGGATTTACATGACTGTCCCAACTTCTAAACGCAATTGATATAGAGTGTTTGCTGTTGATTATCTTAAACATTTCCAATTTTGCAAAGTCATATAGTTGAATGTGTGGCATTTTCCATGTTATATCCAGAATTGTTAATTTCAACTGATCAGTTGCATTTGTAGAATAATATGATCTCTCATCGGATGTAGAACGTTGAAGGATAAGCTCATGTTTCGAATTTAATAGTATTTTGTTATAATCTTCAGCAAAACCCAGCAACATTTTCATAGGTATACAACAACTAAAATGACTTTTTACTAAAGCGCAAGTTTCAGTAAGAGACCAACCAGCGTTTTTTAATACATCACTTTCAGCCTTATTCAACGATACAAAATTTTTCATGGTGGATGAAATTCCAAGTTTACGTGTACGATCAACTTCAGAACCATTAATTTCGTAACGAATTTCATCAAACAAATATGAAGCAAAGTTGTTTTTTAATTTCACATCTATAGCTGGAACCTCTTTGGTTGCTTCCTTCTTTACTATAAAACCATGAATGTAAATCATACTCTCACTTGGTAAGACGAAGAGATCCTGATTTTGAATTGGTATACGAATCTCATTGTTGTTGTTAAATGATTTTAGATATGGAGAGTAACTATGATATTCCCTTTTTACAATACTCTCATCATATATAGGTTTTTGAAGGACATTTAGTATTTCATTCATGGTTGAAGATTAAATCCTAATGATTTTAAGTATTCTGTATTATATGATGTTAACGGTTTTTTATTTTTTATACTTTCTCGAATGTGAGTTGATGAGGGATTGAATGGAAATCGTCTTTGCATTACGTTTTTATTGTAAATTATCATTATTCTGGTTTGAAGTGGAGTCTTAGAGTGATTTTTTCTCCTCTAAAATTTATAAGTTCACCGTCTTGATTTAAGATTCTAATCGTTATGTTGTTTATTTGTTGACAGTTGACGGGTAAATAAATAACATTTCGAGGTTTTTCGTTTATTTTATATCCTGGAGGAACATCAAGAGGAAATTCATGAATAGTATGATTCGAAGTATTATTAATAAATGAACCGGTTGTTAAGTTGCTTTCAATGCGTATTGTATTAACATTCGTAATATGTGTAGGTAAATCAGATTCAAATAACTTTGTAGTATTCAATGAATTAACATCTACAATCATCACTTCCAAAGATTTATCATTTTTAAGATTTTGATTAGTATTATAATAGTAAGTTGAATTTACTTCTAGTTTTCTTTTACTAAATCCAAGTAACTTTCCTATACTGTTTGGTTGTGAAAAATCTATATCCATAGATGAGGTTATTTCAGTTTTAAGTGTGTTATTATTAGCTTCAATTATTAGGTAAATTGATTCATTGATATCTCTTAAGCTTGAGTTTAGGAAAAAATCAATATCTTCAAGTTCATATGAACCAACTGGAATAGTAATAACATGATTTCCTATATGAAACAAATTGTTGTAAACATCTACATTGGGTATGTGATTGAATGCTACAAAATCAATAAGTCCACAAACATAATTTGTAGACAGTTCAATTGGAGGAAAATATTCTCCAACCAAAGTTGAAGTGTTTTCGGTTAAAGAGATCGTTATTGACATTACAAGTATTCAGAATGAACTGATGATTGATGTTTATTTTAGTCGATTTAAGTGTTAAATAATAATAATCAAAAATTTCTTTTTTTATAATTTTATGTTTTCTTTATTAATATTTGATTTAATAAACTTTCTTAAGAGTATTACTTTTTTTTCAGCACGTATACAATATTTCTTATGATAAGAACAAACATTTATAGATTTATCATTTTTATATAATATTTTCAAATTTGGACAATTTAGATCATCTAGGTTATAAAAATTAATTTCGTCTTTAAAAATATTTTGAATCCACTTAATTTTTTCTAATCCTTTAACATAATAAATAAAATTGTTGTCTTTAACATGTGTAATATAATAGTTCATAATATTTGATAAGGTTGAATCACCATCTTTTCATTTTAATCCATGATGATGATTATAAAGCCAGTCAATTAAAGCTTTTTCTTTTGTTGTCAACGATGAATATGGAAAAGGTGGTTTAATAATAAATGTTTGAACTTGTGCGTCGTCAATTGAAATACTCAGTTCTTTTACAATGAATTTATTGTTGAGATAAAAACCTTGTACGTCTACAACTAAAATTCTCTCCTCCGACATTGTTTAGTACTAATTAAGTGACAACGATGAATGTAGAACTGTTGATAAAGTCTATGCTTTTAAATTATAATAAAAATTCATTATATATAATGCTTGATCCCAACTGTTATCGATAAGGGAACATTTACAGGTATCAGGTCCACAAGGTGTTTCATCGTTGGACCACACACAATTGTTATAATGATATCCAAATTTTGATTTGCTTTTGCTTTTTTCATCGAATTGAGCTTTTAATTTTTTCAAAATAATCTCATGATCATAACACAAAAGCTTTTCTTCCTTCATGAATTTATGTAAAATTTTCGAATAAAACTCGTTATTCATTATTTTCTTATTTTAACTTTTTTTTATACTTATGTTAAATAAAACCTCCTATCACATTAACATCAAAGCTTATACTAACTAACTAATAGTAAATGTATTTCATCATATCAGCTAATTTATATTATATCCATATCCAAATCATGTGTATAATCTTGAATGTTGATTAATGTAATATCGGATCGGTATGTAGTATCATCCTCAGAAACCGCCTCAATTTCACCATTACTTAAAATTCTCTCGTATTCAACTTGACGGTATTCGAAACATGAAATATTTAATCGACGTTTCAAGTAATTGCTGTCATATGTACAACGGATTCTCAAGTTTATATTATCTTTGTATTGAAGTTGAAAATGCCTATAAAATGGAGCCGAACTTTCAACTATTCCCGCAATATTTTTTATTTTTTTTACTAAATCTGGCCTAAATGTTTCAATAGCTTGTTCAACAGTAAAAGATTGATTTATAGGTGGTGGGGAGTCTTCTTGTTCTTCGTTTGATTTATATTCTGTTTTTGCTGTTGACTCGTTGTTTTTATTTAAATCATTATTAAACTTTAAAAGTTTGAAATTTAGTTGTATGCTCACAGTATCATTATTTGGTAATTTTATTGCAAATTCTGTATTTTTAAGTTCATTTTCACTCAAATCAATAGGTAATGAAGCTGAAAACACTTGTATGATATAGATATATGAAAGCAATGTGATAAAAATATTTTTCACTTTAGTTTTTCTTTTTAATAGATATGTTCTTAAGTTAGCGATATATTTTTGAATGAGATGATAAGAATTGTTTCTCATATTTATATACTAATTTAATAATCTTCGTATTGAAATGAGTATTCACCATCGCTAGCACCACCAGCTGTTTTCTTAACTTTACTTTATTAACCATTTTTTGAGGGATTTTTATTCAATGAGCGGATCCTAGTCTTAGTTGGATCACTAAAAACAATAGCCTCTATTTCACTATAAACACATGATGGTTTGTATGAGTATACATTTATATCCTTAAAATTACCCTCATAGACTGTTCCAACTAGTGATATCATACCACCAATAACCTCAATTTGTATATGTTGATTGTGACTAAATTGAAATATTGGAATATTTGTTGGCATTTGTTGTCATCTATTAAGAGAAAAAATTTGCGTTCTAGTCCCTCCTTCTGCGGTTAGAAACACCTGCATCATAATATCCAAAACTATTGCATTTATTATTTGAAAAGTTTTCCACTGTACATGACAAGTACAATATTTATCACCAGTTTTTAAAAATTGACCCCAATACATATTCATCAAAGTTTTTAATTTAACTGAATCTCCTTATATATATATATATATATATATATATATATATATATATATATATATATATATAAGTATACGTATATATATGTATACGTATACTTAACCGCAATTGATAAGAAGTTATTGAAATATCTAAAAACGTCTTATACTATCAATTATTGAATATAAAAAATCAGTTTGAAAGTTCGTTTTACGGTGAAAAGTTGAAAGCAAAAAAAATGAGAGCAAGCTTAAGAAAATTGTTTCAAAATCATAATATTACATACTTACCTTTAAAGGATATGGAAGAAAATACTATATATGAAATCAACAAGATAGATCGAGTAGATACAAAATATGGTGAAAGTATAAGATGTCTTCTAAATAAAGAATATTACATTTATTTACCTAAACGATTTCTGATTATTACTAAAAATCAGATGGATTATCTAAACACAACTCCACACATTTTAAAGAAAGTTAAAGAAGTGAAGGGATTATATACTCTAATCGTTAAAAAGAAGAAGCAATATGTATTCTACAACAACTTGTATGACAGTACTAAGAAGAAGATGATGATGATCATGATGATGAAATAGAAAACACATTTTAAATAAACCTCGAAACAGAAACTTTTTTAAAATTATAAAAACATATGTATCAATAAAAACCCACAAAATCTAAAATTTCTCACGTATTTGATAAATTAGGAACTTTATAAAAATGAAAAACCGCAACGGAAGCTTTTTAAAATTAAAACCCACAACATTAAAATGTCTCACGTATTTAATAAATTAGGACCTTTATAAAAATGAAAAACCGCAACGGAAGCTTTTTAAAATTAAAACCCACAACATTAAAATTTCTACCACATTTTTCATGTTTAGAAGCAAAATTACATTTCTGAATTTTGTATAAAAACCCCCTCTAGTTTTACTTTAAGTGTTATTCAAGTTAAGTAAATCACTAAAGATGGAAACGCATTTAAAAACAATATTTAAAAAATGCCAAAATAAAACCATTCTGCCTATAAATGAGATGGTTTTTAATCACAATTACCAAATTACGAAGATGGAGCGTGTACAGACACGCTTTGGGACGAAAATTCGTTGTTTGGTGGAAAGCAATCAATATATATACCTACCCAGTATATTTAATGATACCATAGATGATGATACTATTGCGGAATTTGACCGCAATACCTACTACCTTTTCAAAGATAGGAAAGGAAGCAGTGAGTTAAATTACGAATTAACTATAAATGCGGAAACAACAGGTAATTTTTGGAAAAGCTTTTATTTATTTATTATTTAATCTAATAATTAATTATTATCGTTTTAGCTCAAGATACACCAAAGAAGTAAATTGAATATTGAATGTCATTGAAGCCAACGACAAACGGAAGCCGAAATTATTTGCTCTGAGTGATAAAGCTGTTATTATGTTAATAATAAATGTGGTTACAATTTTAATTTAAGCATTTGTTTGTTAATTTTTTTTTATTTTTATTATTATTTATACACTTGACCGCAACTTTTTATCAAACTTGTATTTTAGTAAGAATATAAAGTATATAAGAACATTTGTTAATGAGTTTTAATGAAACAATTGATTTTCATAATTCTGAGAAAACGTGTTACACGCAAAAAAAAATAAAAAAACATATTCAAAAACCGATATCATTGATTGAAAACTATTAAACAAGTATTCTTAAAACAGAAAATTATAATTTATATATAATTTAAAAACTGTTTAAAATTATATTTATATAAAAAGTTGAAACGGTATTTGATTTTATTAAAAACTACGTAAAAGCTAAACTCTAAAAAGTAATCTCTAAACCGGAATTGTGAAATATTGAAATATTTATATAAACATCTTCACTAAGTCCAGGTATGTTGTAGATATTAAGAGCAAATCTATAATTTGTGTTTATTTTAATTTCAAATACTTTCAGTGCATTACTTCCATTTCTGGTGTTATATCATGTACATCTGTGAAGTATGTGGAACGTCTCGTATCCAAATTTAATTTTAAGAGACATTTTAATAATAAACATATTAACCCAAAATCAAGCAAAACAAAACTAAATTTAAAAAATTAAAAAATTGTTAAAGTTGAAAATGTTGAAGAAACTCCATCGATAGCTATATACGATGTGAAACTTGTAAATTAAATATAAGAAAAGGTTCTTGGTCTCATCATTTGAGAACTAATGAACATAAAAAAAATTGTTTGTTTATAAACAACGATATATATATAAGTAAAAATTTATTTACTAAGCGTATTCAAACTTTTGTATACGAAAATAAAAAGGTAGATGAGCTTTCAATAAACATTTTATTTTCGAATGCAAAAGAAAGTATTATAAATATTTAAAAAAATATGTTAGAACATCAAAATATAAAATTTAATATAGAAGTTTTTGCAGAATATATAAAATTCTCAAAAACTAATGAAATTGAAGATGATGATAGCGCACTAATTAGTGTGAAATCTTTTCAAACGAAAATGGTAATAGTACAATTAGAACAAGATCTATCAGACATGTATGATAATCATAGTATAGAAATAGCAATCAAAATGGATGAATTTCAAGAGAGAGACAGTGGTTGGTCTCTAGTTTGTATCAATAAAATTGAAATAAACGTTAACAAGTATTGTCCTATAAAAGGATCTTAATATTTAGAACTACCAATATTTATCAGAAATAAAAAAACGTGCATCAACATTAAAAATAATGATAATTATTGTTTCAAATGGGCTCTTATAGCTGCATTAGAAAACAATCATTTAAATCCAAAATATTCACATTATAGCAAAGCTTAATAACACTAACAAATGGAATAACAATTGATTTCACCAACTTAACCTTTCCTCTATCTATTGCTGATATTAAGATATTTGAGAAATACAATTTAAATATAAGCGTGAATGTTTTTGGATGTGATGTGATAAAAAAAGAAATCGTTGGACCATATTATAGGACAGCTGATGAAAAAATTAATCATATCAATTTACTATACATTCAAGATGATGAAAACGATGAATCACATTATGTTTGGATAAGAAACATAAGTCGTTTATTGAGCACACAAGTTTCAAAACATCTAGGTGCTAAATATTTTTGTAATTTTTGCTTACACTATTCAAGCAGTGAACTCTTGTTATTAAAACATAAACAAGAATGCAATAAAATTGTCACCAAAATGCCTTCGGGTGTTAAGGATGATAATATATTGCAGTTCAAAAATTTTAAAAATCAATTAGATGTACCATTTGTTATCTATGCGGATTTTGAATGTATATTAAATAAAATTAACAACAAAAATTCTAATAATGTCACAAGCATTCAAAAACATATACCTATAGCTTACAGCTACTACATAAAATCATCTTTTGATTCTAAACTGAATAAGCTTAGAACGTATACGGGTAACGATGTTGTTAAAGATTTTGTTCAAAATTTGATTGAGGATGCACGTTTTTTGTGTACAAACTTTCTAATGAAAGTAGTGCCAATGAATTCTCTATTACCCCATGAAGTTGAAAAACATTATAATACTAATGAGTGTCATATATGTAAACAAATTCTATATGATGATGATAGATGTGCTGATCATTGTCATTTAACTGGTCAATATCGCGGCCCAGCTCATTGGAAATGTAATATTAATTATCAATTACCTAACTTTATTCCAATAATTTTTCATAACTTTTCAGGTTATGATTGTCATTTGTTTGTAAAGGCTCTAGCAGATTATCCGGGTGATATAGATGTTATACCACTTAATAAAGAATTGTATATATCTGTTAGAAAAAGAATTCAAATAACTGATAAATATAATTTAGAATTACGTTTTCTCGATTCTTTTAAATTTATGTCGTCTAGTTTAGATAAATTATCTAATTATTTACATAACGATAACTTTAAAACACTGAAATCAATATATCCAAATCATTTAGAATTTATAGCCTGTTTTTGTAACGTAACTTTTTGTATATTGCACGCCAAATAACGAATGAATTGAAATTTTGGTTTTTGTTTATTTTATTTTGAGTATAACGAATAAGCTTTAAGCTTTTGTTTGAAAATTTGGTTCAAGTACGTTCTACACAAACAAAATCAACTTTCAAAATAAACAATCAGAAAAAATTGAACGGGTCGGTAAAGTGATTGAATTTTTATAAATAAAAGAAAAAAGAAACGTTCAATTCCACTATGCAACAAAAAAAAATTAAACACTAAAATAAGATGTGTTCTTAGCTAATTCAGGGTCGCTGAACACGAATATGGCAATCATTTATTTTTCTTAAGAAGCGCTTTCGAGATATTCGCTGAAAAAAAGTGTTTTTTTGCAGCTTGCAAAGATATTCCCAAAAATCTTGAGAGCTGTTGATTAAAATTTAGCAGCTTTAGCAAACATATGTTTTTCTGTTAATAGCCAGTATTTTGATTGTGTTGATCGAATAAAAATTCACTGAGATTTAAAGAAACTTTAGATTTAAAAAAACTTGAAGTTCTTATGATTTTTTTTAACTCGATATTTTAAGTTGCGCCCAAAAAAAGTTATAAAATTTATTTTAGACATATATCTTAAATAAAATGTTATAGCTCATTTATTATCGGGCAAAAAATTAAAAACTTACGACACATTTACTTAATGTATCCAACTTTGAATTTTCGGATGTTTTCATTAAAAATTTAATTTTTTTTTATTTTAATTCAGTAACTCAATAAATTTTTAGCCGATCAACACACTATACATATGGAGCGATAAAAGAAAGACATATCTTCCCAGCAGTGTACAATTTGCGTAATTTGGATAAACAGTTCTCAAGATTTTTGGAAATACATTTGCAAACTGCAAAATTAACTCGTTTTTCGCGAATATCTCGAAAACGCTTCCCAAGAAAAATTAATAAGTTAATAATATTCGTTGTCAGCAGCCCCAATTTAGTTAAAAAAACTTTTATTTTTAGAGGTTGATTTTCTTGTGGCATCCAGCAGTAGTCACCTATCATGAATATTTTCACTAAATATGTCGTAAGTATTTAATTTTTTGTCCTCTGATAACAATTTAACGCTTAATAAGTTGGCTACAAGATTTTATTTAAGATGCAAGTTTAAGATAAATTTTATAATTTTTTTTGGCTTAAGGGTGCAACTTAACATACTGAATGTAAAAAAACTGTTTTTAATCTAAACGGCCGTAACTCAATGAATTTTTATCGGATCATTACTTCTACATCTTCGCAGTAAAGTCAATCATAATACAGGTAACTAACATCAACACAAAACTCACCAGTTCAGAGGTCAACCAAAGAGGCAAAACGAAGCAAAGAAAACGAAAAAAATCAAATAAAGCTTTTAAAATCTTAGGTAGAACAAAATGACGCACTTGTAGATGAAATCAAGGCATATACAATAAATCTTGGTTCGATTACAAAGGCGTTATATCATTAGCTATTAATAACTTCAAACGCAACATACCCAATCATTGTTTTTTCAGCAAACACGTATTTTTTGTGTATTTAAAAATAAAGTTTTTTTAAACTCTTAAATTTTATTTATTTTTAAGTCATATTGATAGGGTTGCTTTTTCTAAAGAAACTTTTAATTTTCTATGAAAAAAGCTCTAAGAATTACAACTAAAAAAGTAATGGAAACATTGTTCTTAGACGTTTAATTACGAAGAAAAAGAGCTTATAATAGTTTATTTTAAAAGAATTTATTATTTTTCTTATTTCTTTAAAATATTTAATTCTTTAATAGTTTCTTCGTTTTAAATTTTAAATAGTTTTCTCTTATAAAATATATAATTAAATGTTCCACTTTTCAATTTACAATTACACAGTTTTAATATGCAAATACGGAATGATTTGTCAAAGAATTTCAAAGTAAATGCAGTCACCATTGCGACCAACACTACTTTAATTTCAGCAGCCACACATACCTAGCAACAATCAACGACAACTATCGTCATCACGAAGATTGTATGCTATTCTTGTTTGGCTGTTGACCATCCAAACCAACCTGCAAATACGGAATGAAATGTCTTCGTTTGTTGCTCTGCTTTTATACACGCAAGAAAGAGCTTTTACTCAACCAATGATCTCAAAAATTATCAAGAGAGCTTTAAACATACAACGAAAGAGCTTTAAACAAACACTTCCTATATTGCAGTGTTGTAGTTAAAAGTCACACATGCTAGTGACGTACAAAACATAATAAAGTAATCATGCAAATGATTACTAAATCAACGAAACAAGCAATATAAATGAATAAAATAAGACATACAAAGTAACAAAAAATAAACAAAAGGAATAATAAAATAAGTATGTAAAGGTGGTCTGCTACAGTCTCCCCCTTTGGCGTACGGGATCTCGACCCGAGCAGTACGGCAACATCCTTTAGGCTTCATCATTAGGGTTTCCTAGGTCGACCACGTCTCTTCATGGGATGAACTGGTGTTGGGTCTTCCCCACTATTGGTACCCTTATACAAGGTTAATGCTGAGGCATGGTAGGTGCCAAGTGAAATCGTCAAGTTGTCAAGCGATGACACTTCATACGAGGATGATCTAATCTTTTTCGTGATGAGGTAAGGGCCATCACGCTTAGGCACAAACTTGGATGAGATGCCCTTACCTGTGTTACTCAAAATATGTGTTGTTACCAGTACTTTAGTACCGATGTCAAAATTTGGCCGTGGTCTTCTTTGTCTATCGACATAAGCTTTGTTTTTATCCTGGATTCTTGCCTCAGTCTCCTTTGCATTTCCTAAGGCGTTAGAAATCGTTTTGAGGTATGATGTGATTTCGGCAATGAAACTCTCCGACTCGATTACAGTCCTGACGTCATGTTCAACGTCGTCTAAGGTACGCAGTTCCCTACCAAAGGTCAGATATGCTGCGCTATACCCAGTGCTCTGGCATTTTGCGGTATTCATAGCGAAGCGTATAGCAGCTAAGCTCTGATGCCAATTATTGTGTTGATTCTGCACCAAAATGGCGAGTTGACTTTTTAAATCCCTATTTTTGCGTTCTACAGGGTTAGCTTCAGTGTGATAAACTAGTGTGAACTGTTGTTGGATGCCAAGGCAATATGATACTTGCTGCATTATGGCTGATACAAACTGTACACCGTTATCAGACTTTAAGCTTCTAGGTATGCCGAAACGTAAAAATATTTCATCGATAAGGATTTTAGCGCATCCTTCAGCAGTTGCATCTTGGATTTTAAATATTTCTATCCAACGACTAGCTACATGCTCGACGAAATAAAAAAATAAGTATGTAAAGGTGGTCTGCTACAAGCTTTTATTTCCAAACGAAAAAAGAAAATGAACTCAATTCCCATTTCGATCGTTTGGCTAATAATCGCTCGCCTTCTAACTAAGGCAGTTCGATGAACAGGCTGTTAATCTTTTGAAAAGAAAATGTATATTTCCTTATAATTATATCGATTCAGTTGAAAAATTAAATGAAACTGTCTTACCTTCTCGTGAACAGTTTTTCTCTACATTAAATAATAAAGAATGTACTATTGCTCATTATGAGCACGCGTTAAGTGTTTGGTCTACATTTAACTGTCAATCTCTAAATGAGTATATGCTTTTATATCTAAAAACTGATGTACTTCTTTTAACTGATGTATTTGAAAATTTTTGTTCTGTTTGTAAATCAATATATCATCTTGATCCATGTCATTACTATACAACACCTGATTTATCGTGGGATGCCATGTTAAAAATAACGAAAATTAAATTGGAATTATTCACCGATATAAATATGTATAATTTCATTAAAAAAGGAATAAGAGGTGGTATTGTTCAATGCACAACACGTCGAACAGTTGCAAATCATAAATATATCAAAACATATGATTGCTCTAGACCCTCACAATATCTTATGTATTTAGATGCGAACAACTTGTATGGTTGGGCAATGCCTGAATCTTTACCAGAAGGTAAATTTTAATGGATTGAAGATATAGATAGCCTTGATATTTCGAAAGTATCTGAAAACTCTGATTTTGGTTACATTTTAGAAGTTGATTTAGACTATCCTGAAGAACTACATGATAGTCATAATGATTTACCGTTTTGTGCTGAACTTAAAAGTCCACTAATACAACATCATAATATAAAGAAACTAATTCCCGATTTAACTAACAAAAAATCATATATAATTCACTATCGACATCTTCAACAGTGTATTAGAAATGGTTTAAAATTAGTTAAAATTCATAGAATATTAAGATTTAAACAATCAACTTGGTTGAAACAGTATATCGATTTAAATACCTTTCAACGAACCAATGCCAAAAATGAGTTTGAAAAATTTTTTTTTAAACTTGTAAATAATGCGGTATACGGTAAAACTATGGAAAATGTTGAAAAACGTAAAAATTTAAAAATCGTTAATGCTTGGGAGAGTGAACACAACCATTTGGGCGCACGAGCTCTTATAGCAAAACCTAATTTTCATAGTTCAACACATTTTACCGATAATATGATTGCAATTTAAATTAGTATGGATAGCGTAACATTCAATAAACCTATATATTTAGTGTTTTCAGTTCTAGAACTATCTAAATATAAAATGTATGACTTTCACTATCAGTATATGCAGACAAAGTTTAATGAAAATTTAAAATTAAATTATATGGATACTGATTCTTTAATTTACACAATAAGAACAAACGATTTTTATAAAGACATTTTCAATGATCTTCATCTAAACTTTGATACATCAGACTATTCAACTAATAATGTTTTCAATTTCCTCTTGCAAAACAAAAAAGTCTTGGGAATGATGAAAGATGAGAATAATGTACATGTAATGTTAAAATTTATTGGGCTTCGATCGAAAGTATATTCAATAGCTGTTGACGATAAAGAAGAAATCAAAAAAGCTAAAGGTGTAAAAAGCTCTGCTTTAAAAAAACTAACTATAAATGATTATCGTAACTGTTTGATAGATAAAACCATATATCACGATAAAATGTATATATTTAAATCTATCCTAAATGAAATTTATACACAACAAATATCAAAAGTTGTATTAAGTTATGATGATAATAAACGTTATATAAGAGAAGATGGTATTAATACCTATGCTTGGGGACACACACACAACACTCGAATCAATCGTATTTTGTTTCGAAAAAAAATCTCCGAATCTGATTACACACAATTTTAAAAACTTGTGGGTACATACCAAACACATTCATACATATCAACGAAAAAACCACAACAGAACTTTTAACAACAGAAGAACAATACAATAGGGTGGCACTTATATCATCGTTGTTAGTTTTCTCATACAAAATGAGTATACAAATCCTAACCAAGCCCAGCCAAACCCCCGCCCAAACCCCGACCAAACTCAGCGAAGCCAAGCCAAGCCAAGTCGTGCCAGCCCAGTTGCCGAATCTCATTACTCACACACAATTTCAAAAACTTCCAGGTATATAAGTGCCACCCTATTTTAACCACACATTCAACTGACCAGCGTTGCCAAGTGTGCATTACGCAGTTTTTGCATCGTTCATGCCATACAAAATTAGTATAAATTTTTTACTCCCTGCTCTTGTTTCCAGAACTCTCTTCCAACACCCTACTAAACACCTTTTGTTTTAATTCAATTCAATGACTTTTATGACAATGTAAAAAGGAAGGAAATATTGGATAACTCAGTTAATTGACAGTTTACGAAATTACAATAGATACTAAATACAAAGTTGTATACATTTGTTTTGTTAGAGTTCTATTATTATTTCAACAAACTTCCCCTCAAACCAAATGTGCAAAAATTCAATAACAAAAAATAAAATTACATAATAATTTTTAAAAGCTTACAACCATATAGATGCTTTTGCTTTGACAATATTTTCGTAAAAATATCTGCGGCATTTTCTTTTGAACAAACATATTTGACATCTATCTCTTTAGCCTCATATTTTAGCGGATGTCGATGTGTTTACTCTTTCTTTGGACAGTTGGGTTCTTATCCAACAAAAGAAGTAGCACTCTGGTTGTTGCAAAATATAGGCGTTGCATTAGCGATGTACTCACTACATCCCATTTCACTCAAAAGCCCGCGAATAAAAATCACTTCTTTTCCAACTTGGTATAACGCAATGTACTCGGCTTCCATTGTACTCATAGATACTAACGATTGCTTACGAGACTCCTATGCTATTGGACCTCCGATCATAAAAACAACATGACCGGAATACGATTTTCGGTCGTTTGTGTCTCCTGCCCAGTTTGAATCTGTAAAGCATTAAAAATTGTTAAAATTTTAAGAATAAGACATTTTGACTGCCGAATTACATGCTTTGCTGTAACAAAATGTTCTTTGTGGGAATGCGTGTTATGTTGGGACAATTATGATACTACGTGTATTAAACCTGGTCTCGATATAACAGCCAGGTACATATTAATCCAATAACTAAACTTTGATAAGTCGTGGTTTGTAGATCCTCACATTTGTTGTTGCATTTTTTTAAAACCATTCCACTTGGCCACATTTTTCAAGCAATTCTACGTATTTTTCTTGATGTATGGTAAAGTCTCCTCTCAAACCATCTCTATTCATCTCCATTCCTAAATAAAAAGAAATGACTTCACAATCTACAGCCTTTACATGACATGACAATATCATGTCATCTACATAAATTGCAATGACTCCTAAGCAATTTTCTTCTCGTTTAATATAGACGCACGTATCGTATTTGCATCTCGAAAAACCAATTTCCAACAAAATATCGTTTAACATTTTATTCCACTTGCGACCAGACTGTTTCAAACCATACAACGCTTTATTTAATTTGCACACTTTCTGCGGGTAATTTTCATCCTCGAACAGTTGGGTTCATCATATAAACATCTTCCCCTAACTTCCCGTTTAAATATGCTGCCTCAATATCAATATGATTAACGATTAGTTTAAACTTAGTTGCCAGAGTTATTCCCCCTTGTTGTGAATGGCGTCATCGACGTCACATGTCGTTCATTGTCATCATCAGCTTTAATTTCTTTGTGTGGTGTTGTAACATCTTGGTTATTTGAAATATTGTTGAAAGCGTTAGCACATAAACTTTCCGTGCTCTGGCCTTGAGCAGTTGTTTCTTACTTGACTCTTTCTGATCTTCGCACCCTGGGATTTATTTCATGACTTACAATCTGTTCCTGTGGAGCACTATAGATAATTTTTTTTGACTAGTAGGCTGTTCATTTGTTTTGTCTGTAACTGTTTTTCTGACCAACTTTCAGCTACCGCATTTTCGGGTATTTTGACTGCAGCTTCATTAGGGCGTATATGTATAGAATTTCTACGGTACTGGTTTTTGTATCTTCTATTATGAACGATCTGTCATGAACTTTGCTTTTTATCGTTGCCGGGTTCCACTTGCTTTCTTGGTTTGTACGCACAAGCACTGCATCGCCTTCATTAAATTGAAGTAGTTCATCTCTAGCACCACGGTCTAAATACTGTTTCTGCCGAGCTCTCTCTTATTGTAAGTTATCACTGACTTTTATAAGGTGATATGAAATTAACTTTTCTTTCGCTTTTGGCAAGGTACTACGTATTTCATGATCAAAAAGTCGCATTATACAATTTAAAAGATCGCTGTTATCGTAATATGACTTTTTTAAATATTTTTTGCTATTTGCACAGCTTTTTTTGTTCTCCAATTTAAGTGGTGGCCCAAATGCCGAAAATATTTCTTTAAAACAACAATTACTCTTTTAGAAGTTATTTCCGAGAGTTTCGAAAATTTTAGAAAACCAGAATAACTGTCTATGAATACAATGTAATCATTATTTTTAAAATGAAATAGGTCAACTGCACCAATATCAAACCCATGCTCTGGATGTTCTTTCTCTCCAATTTTAATTTTTATATTATTTCGCTGATTTACCTGACAAGCAGCACATTTCTTAATGTAGTCAAAAATATCTTGACTCATGCGGGGCCAAAACACTGACTCTGTGGCCATTCGAACGCATTTGCTATAACTAAAATGCCCACTATGTATATATTTTATATAACTCTGTCGTAAACTAACAGGAACAAGGACTTTTAAAGATTTGAAAATAATTCTATCCTCACTCATAGATAATTTTTCTCTAAAGTGCCAATATGCGTGAATTTCCTTAGGCAACATTTTCTTGATAGGCGGCCACTCATTTTTAATAACCTTACTAAGGATAGCGATTGGTCATTTTGCGTATGATTTATTACATTTACACGTTCTTTTTCAGAAATAGACAATATTTGCTGAACTTCTTAAAACCGGTGGTTAACTTATCATTTCTTTTATCCTTTCAAAAGAATTTTGCTGGTTGGCGTCCCAAATGAAAGCATTTGTTTTTTCAAATAGACTTCTAAGTGGAGCTGTAACATGAGAAAAATTATTAATAAATTCACTGAGATATGTAGGTTTTCCAAGCATTCTTTGTAACTACTTGCGATTTTTTGGTGGTTTGAGGCGCTTAATTGCATCGACTTTTTTAGGGTCTGGATACATTACACAGTCGCTAATTATGTGACCCAAAAACTTTACTTTTTTTTGTTAAATTCAAATTTATCTTTGTTGAGATAAATTTTACTCCCATTACTCTCAATTATCTTGATGACTTCTTTCGTAATGTGATGAAGTTTTTCTAACGTTTTAGCATGAATTAAGATATCATCAATTGCGACTTTAACATTAGGCATGCCTGAAAAAAGTTGTTGCATGATACTCTGAAAAACCTCAGGCGCAGATGAGACTCCAAATGGTAGCCTTTTACATGAATATCTATCACAGGGTATTGAAAATGTAAGGATTTGTATTGTGCGGTCAGATACTGGAATCTGCCAAAAACCTTGTTTACAGTCCAATATTGTGAGTTGTTGGGTCTATACAGACTCTAATTTTGTTGTTTTTTGTCACCACCACCATTGGAGAGAACGCAGGTGTAGGTTGATTTGTAGGTACGATGACGTCTAACCTAACCATTTAATCGAGCTCTTTTTTAGCCTCTCCTCTTATTTGGAATGCAACACGCCTAGCTGGACTGATTTCAAATTGAGGATTGTCCACCAAGTCAATATCGTATATAACATTTTTTAAACAGCCCAGGCCATCAAACAGGTTTTCATTTACTTGCAGTTCCTTAATTCTTTTAACTAATTGTAATTTTTCACAGGTTTTTGCACCCAAAATTGGTTTTACGTCTTCCTTGACGATTTTAAAAATTAATTTATGCATGTTATCTGCTATTTCACAGTTCTCGTTGTACCTTCATAGTGAATAGTCGATTAGCGGAATTTTTCTTATATTCTTATTAAACAAACAAAAAATTATACAAAAAAATATTCGTTGTGCATATTATTCGTAATAGGTACATACTGACTTTAATAAATAAGCTTTATTGCTTTGATAATATTTTTACATAGTGGAAATAACAAAAACTAAAAAAAACCGAAAACAAAAAAAAACACAAACAGTGACATTGAGGAATACTCTATACGAGTAACTCAAAAACAAATAAGCAATCATAAATTACAAAAACAAAAAAAACAGTAAGCAAAAAAAAACACAAAAAGTACCCTTGAGGAATACTCTATATGAGTACCTCAAATACAAAAAATTATTAAGTGAGTTCTAACGGCAGAAATGCCTATTTTACTGTGAGTTTTGAAGCTTTCAATGAAAAAAATACAAATAATAAATCTAATGAAAGTATTTTTTTAACGACAAATCCGATGCCAAATAGTGATTCATTAACATTACAGTTGCCTAGTACTTCTTCATATAAGTCAGTAATATCATCTCCTTCAGGCTCGTGTTCATCACTTAATAAAGTTATCACTACAGATAAAAGTAGCTCAAAACCCAAGGTACAAGTCGGAATGGACAGATACATAACAGTGGTAAAGCGTGGGCGAAGCCCAAATTCTTCAAAAATTTCATCTGCTGCAAAGATGTCTAGGGATAATAGCGCTTCATCTACCAATCGTCAAAATCGTTTTTCATTATTGCAAGTCACCGACGACAAGCCCGCTGCATCGTCGCAAAAGTCTTTTAAGCCACCACCTATATATTTGAGAGAGAAAAATTCTAACGCCCTAATTAAAAAATTAGTCTCGGCCATTGGTGAAAACGCATTTCATGTTATTCCAATAAAGCGTGGTAAAATTGACGAAACTAAAATTCAAATATACGAAGAAAAAAATTTCCGTAAAATAGTGACTGAATTTGAAAAAAATAAAACAAGTTTTTATACGTACCAGCTTAAGAGTGCCAAAGGTATGCAGATTGTATTGAAGGGCATTGACTCTTATGTTAATCCCGAAGAAGTATAAGATGCACTCATGATACAAGGATTTAAGGTAAAAAATGTTACCAACATAATCAATAGGGAGGAGATCCCCCAGCCTCTATTTCGTGTTGAATTAGCGCCGAATGATATACAGCTGAAAAAAAACGAGACACACCCAATTTATAGCCTAAAATACCTCTTATACCGAAAAATCACAGTTGAAGAGCCACATAAGCGATCAGGTCCCGTACAGTGCCATAACTGCCAGGAATATGGCCATACAAAAACATACTGTAAATTACCCACTGTTTGTGTTGTGTGCGGCGAATTACACGGCACTGCTAGTTGCAATAAGCCAAAAGATCAAAGTGATAAAAAATGCAGTAATTGTGGAGGTAATCACACCGCTAACTACAGAGGTTGTCCTGTGTACTCTTTTGTCAAACAGAATATGGTGCAAAAACCCAAATTAGCTCCATCTCAATCAGCAAACGCTTACTCCGCCACTTTTGTGCAAATGAGCCAACCAGTAACTTCCCGTGTATCGTATGCCGGTGCTGCTAAAACAAATTCTATTCCCCCACAAAATGTTCCACCTCCAAATAATTCAACGAATGCAAACTCAAGCTTTAACTTTAGTCGCCTTGAAGCTACTATTGACAATTTGGTGCAAACTATAAACAATTTTACAACAAATATGACTAACATGATGCAAGAAATGCTGAGAATGCAGAATACTCTGCTTCAAGCATTAATTAACAAGCCATGAACACGTTAAAAATATGTTTCTGGAACGCAAACGGCATTCGCCAACATAAAAATGAACTTGAGCACTTCCTTACGGAAAAAAATATTGATATAATGTTGGTCTCTGAGACACATTTGACTTCGAGAAGCTTTTTCAAAATAAATGGCTACACTATGTATGATACAAAGGACCCTAGAGGGAGAGCATGCGGTGGATCTGCAATTCTAATTAAGTCAAGACTCAAGCACTATATTCTTGACAACGTTAGTGAAGAATATATGCAAACTACGAATATTTTTGTAGAAAATTTTTGTTCTAATTTCGTAATATCATCAATTTACTCACCTCCCAGATTTTCAGTTACCGAAGATCAGTATGAGAAGTTCTACAAATCGCTTGGATCTTGTTTTGTGGCAGCTGGAGACTACAATGCAAAGCATACGTACTGGGGGTCGCGCCTTGTAACACCTAGAGGTCGAGCTTTGTTTAATACAATTTCAAAAATGGGCTTAGATGTTATTTCGAGTGGGGAGCCCACTTATTGGAATACTGACGTACGAAAAATTCCAGATGTTATTGATTTTGGTGTAATGAAAAATATTTCTAGGGATTTAATTAGTCTTGAAACTTGAAACCCACTAAGAAGTGACTTACCTCACACACATATGAAGATGACCAATCGTGTTAATTGGCTGGGATTCAAAAAATATCTTAGTAGTCATTGTACGGAAAATATTGCGTTAAGAACACCCAATGACATTGAAACTAACATTGCCAATCTTAACGAAATTATTAAACAGGCTGCTGATCATGCCACTACCTCCCATCCGCAGTCTGGGTTTAATAAAATTTATTCCACGGATATTGAACATCTCGTATGTGAAAAAAGAAGAGCTAGAAGGGAATGGCAACAGCACAGATCACCCCAACGTAAACTCAGACTTAAAGAATGTTCTAAACGACTTCAAGAGTTGCTAGCATCTGAAAAAACTGCATCTCTTAAAAATTATTTGGAAGGTCTTGATGTCACACCGACATCTAATTACTCTTTGTGGCGCGCTGCTAGAAAGCTTAAAACACCCGTTGAGTTTAAGCCACCTCTGCGCACATCTACCGGAGATTGGGCAAGAAGCGATACGGAAAAATGTAAAATATTTGCTGAGTATTTAAAATCCGTATTTACCCCAAATACATGTATTGGTGTTGCTGATTTGCCGAGTGTAGTTGCTCTACCCCCTCGAGCTTTAAAGTTTAAGATGCGTGATGTACATAAAGTAATTGCTGAAATCAAGCCAAAGAAAGCTCCAGGTATTGATGGAATTAGTAACAAGATGCTGATAAACTTGCCGCATATTGCAATAAGAATCTTGCTGTTTATTTCTAATGCCATATTATGACTGGAGTATTATCCACAACTCTGGAAGCTTGCAAAAATCAAAATGATTCCAAAGCCGGGCAAAGATCTTACTAAAGCTGAGTCATATAGGCCAATAAATTTGCTGTCAACTATGTCAAAACTCTTCGAAAAACTGCTCATGACAAAATTGTCCCCAACCTTAACTGATAGTGGGTGCATCCCAGACCATCAATTTGGTTTTAGAAGTCAACATAGCACCATTGAACAAACTCATAGATTGGTTCAATTTATAACAAAAACATTTGAGGAAAAGAAGTATTGTTCTGCCCTGTTTATTGACGTTTCTCAGGCATTTGATAAAGTGTGGCATGAAGGTCTAATTGTAAAATTAAAATCATATCTACCAATAAATTTAGTGAATTTATTAGAAAGTTACATTACTACCCGGAAGTTCACGGTTGTGGAAGGAGAATTCATGAGTGTGCCCGAATCTATATCATCCGGTGTGCCACAAGGGAGCATACTGGGGCCAGTTTTGTATTTGATCTATACTTGTGATATGCCTTTGAGCAGCAATGTCCATACATCTACGTTTGCCGATGATACAGCCTACCTTAGTATGCATGAAAACCCTCACGAGGCTTCCCGATATTTACAAGAACATATTACACAATTGGAAATGTGGTTGAACTTATGGAGAATTAAGGTAAATGTACAAAAGTATGTCCATATAACGTTTACCCGAAGAAGAGATACTTGTTCCCCAATTCGAATCAATAATCAAAATATTCCTCAACATTCCCAAGTGAAATACCTTGGTATACACCTTGATCGAAGGCTAACATGGAAACATCATATTGACTTTAAGCTAACACAGATGAAACTTAAGTTATCTCAAATACACTGGTTGATTGGAAGAAATTCAACACTTAGCCTGGACTGTAAACTTTTATTATACAAGTCGCTTTTAAAGCCAATATGGTGTTAGGGTATCCAGTTATGGGGCACTGCTTCAACTTCCAATGTAGAGAGAATCCAACGAAGGCAAAACAAAATTTTACGGTTAATAACATCGGCACCATGGTACATCAAAAATTCTAATATACATCGTGATTTAAATATGCCACTAGTGATTGAAGAAATTGCAAAATACGCAGGCAAATATTTAACAAAACTCGAGTCACATCCTAATCCGCTTGCTCGTAATATTCTGAACTTTACTGGACACATCCGCTTAAAAAAGAGGGACACAAGGGCTCTATTACTCAACACGCCAGATGGAATTTCTTGAAAATACTTGTTTTATACTTTTTTATAATTTTTTTTTTCTTTTTTGAATATCACTATTATTTATTATTATCAGTATTATTTATAACTATTAACAAGTTTATGTCCGACAGTGGTCGGTCCTAATAATTATATTTTTAGATTTAAGATTTGAATACTTATTGTTAGTTCATATTTGAAGATACAATAAATAAATACATGTATTAAAAAAAAAATCTGCTATTTGACAATTTAAATTAACTTCACCCAGCACTTTTATTTTATGATTGCCAAACGAGATCAAGTGTTTTACTTAACCAGATCGTTAAAGGAATTAAATTTATCAACGATTTTTTTAGTAACACATTGCATTGGGCTCCTGTGTCTAGTTTAATTTTATATTTATTATCGCCAATTATAATTGATTCTGTGAAATCATCATGTTGATTAAAATTGTTGGCAACACAACCTATAAAAATTTCGGAGTCACTACTTTCGCTGGTATTCTCGAAATCTGCTTGATAGTTGTAATTATTTAATGGCTTCTTAACATTTCTTTTACACATACTTTCGTAGTGATTTTTCTTTTTACATATTTTGCAAACATGTGCAAAAGATGGACAACTTCGTATATCATGATTCCTACCACAATTACGACAGTCAAAGGTTTTTAATTTATCATATTTTTGTACAAAGCTTACGTTTTTTTCTTGCTAGCTGTGGATTTCAGCAGTTTGCTTTTGAGCTAGTTCCGTTGCTTGGCACATTTTTATTGCTTTTTCGAGTGTTATGTCTTCTGATAATAATTTTGTTCTTAGAGCATCACTTTTTATTCCCAAAATCAGTTGGTCCCGTTTAATACTATCGCTTAATTTTTCAAACTCGCAGTTCTGTGCTTGAAGCGTAAGTCGTGTTACGTATTCGTCTATATTTTCTCCTTCGTTCTGTATAAGTTTGTGGAATTTGTACATTTCAAACGTGATATTAAATTTTGGAGTGAAATATGAATAACATTTTTCTTTAACAATTTTTAATGTTTCCGACGATGATCCTGGTAAGGAGTTGAAAATCTGTATGGTGTAGTGTATACATTGTACGACATATGTATGAACCTCAACAAACAGTCACAGCAATCTGATATTCACAAAAAACAATAATATTCTAAAATATGTAAACAAATTGAGCTAACTTAAAGTCAACTAAACAGCAAATAAATTGCTACAATCTAATTACAAGAGCACCAGGAAGATATAACCTGCATACATAGCTTATGATTAGCTGGTATATATTGAGAAAAATTTTTTTTTAAATGAGGACACCATCCCCACAACATAGAAGACCAATATTAGACAGGACAATTAAATGGAACAATCCTGCGAGGAACTTCTGAAAGACTTACAAGAAGCTGAAGAACGCTGGAAGAGTCTACTAAAGGAAGGTGCCTCAAAAGACCAGAAGCTCGAAATACTCAACTTGGGTCCAAAGCCTATAAATATAAATAAGCCAAGAATAGACCCGAAGTACGAAATCTTCCCTCTACCAAATATTGACAAATCAAGAGGCGGAAAACGAAACAAAATAAAAATTAAACTTAGATGCCTCATACATCAAGCGACATACGCCAAAGAGGATGAATTTAACAAAATACAACGGCATATTACAATTTTAAAAGATGAATTGAAGCTTAATAAACGTAACAAGAAAAATAATAAATAATTATTACATTATAATAATAACACCATAATTTTTGCTTTAACAATTTTCAATATCCGAAATATGAAATTTACTCTGATAATAATTTTAATTTTTATTACTGTTATATATTTGATTAATGATTACATTAACTGGGGAAAATCGTGACCCATAATAAAAATAAAAAGTCTACAAGAAGAACAAAAACAAGGAGAAGAAAACGTTTAAGATTAATTTTGTTTAAAAAACAAAAATATATTTTATATACACAACATTCTGCAAAATTTTTAATTTTTTTTAAATGACTGACCTTAACATTAAAAATTTATTAATACTAATTATAATTTTTGTTTTTCACCAATTGTCATTTATACTAATTTTAAAAACCATGAAACTAATATTTGAAACACTGTCTTAAAAAAAACAAGAAAAAAAATAAAATAACAAAAAACCACTTGTTCATACAAATGGAATACATTAAGTCATTAGAACAGATTATTATTAACGCTAAGAAATCATTAGGAAGACCATACACTGATGATACAATAAATGAAAAAAGATAGAAATACAAAATTTACAAAAGAAATTTGAAACCTGTCTGACATTGGAAGAAGAACCAAAGATAAGTAATAGATTTGCTACATTAAAAAAAGAAGCAATATATTTATTAGAACAACATTTAAAAAGAAAAAACATTCAAGACAAAAGCTCAATAATGGCAAACTTGGACATTAATGAATTATCATTAATAACGAAGTTAGTACCTAAATTCACTGGTAGATCTAACGAAGTAAATGATTTCATAACAAAATTGGAAACAGTTTCATTGACAATACCAACAGAAAAAAGTACATCTTTCTCTTATTTCATTTTTAGATCAAGACTTGCGCGTACAAAATAAATTAAAACAAATATCCGTACATACAAATATTACTGAACTAGCGAAAACTTCAAACACGTTATTAAATGAAATTAATAATACGACTCAAAAAGATGCCAATGTACTAGGGTTTGCTACTAAGATAGAAAACCTCATTGCAGATTTAAACGAAATACAAATATTAGAAGAAGGAGAAAATAATAGAAATACTATAATAAGTACAAATAGTAAAATAGCATTCAATGCTTTTATGAATGGACTTAAAGATCTACAAATCATAACAACCATTGATGCAAGTCAAGTGAAAACTTTTTCTGAGACTGTAAAAATTGCAGCAAGAGCAACTCAAAAACAAATATTTCATTAAAAAGCACAATACATTAATTCTAGACAGCAACAAATATGTAGGAAATGTGGTGGTATTCACGGGAATCGATGCCCAGCTGAAGGCAATTGTGGCCAAATTAACCATTTTTCAAAGTTTCAAAAAAGCGTAATAATACCAAAAACAATAATAACATTAGATCAAATAATACCAACAATAATAGAACAAATAATAACAATAATAATTATTATAGAGCAAAAAATAACGACCAAAACCGATGGAACAATGACCAAAGAACACAAAATTACAATAATACAAACCTTAACATTAACCAAATACAAGATCAGGGAAACTCGACTATCCCGGAGACCACACAGATGGAGTCTCCACTGGGAACATATTAAAAGCAAAAAACATATATTGCATTTCATTCAACGTCAGAAATTATGTAAAATTTAAAATACTGGATGAAGAAAACAAACTGACATTTTTAATAGACACAGTATCAGATGTTTCACTCTGTAAAGCAAAATTCCTTAATAGATATGAAGAGAATGTAAATGATTATTGCAATTTGACTGGTATATCGGATAATATTATTAAATCTTTGGGCTCCATAGTTATTAAGATTTGCATAAATAACGAAATAATGAGACATAAAATACAATTGGTAGAAAATAACTCTCCAATCAACACCGACGAAATTCTTGGGCGAGACTTTTTGACAAAACACAGATGTAATATAGACTACGACTCACATCTACTCACTTTTCACTACAATAATGAAAAAGTCACTATTCTAATATATGATAACACTTTTAGAATTAATCAAATAATAGTTCCTCAGAGAAGCGAAATAATTTTACCATTTAGTATCAAGTTAGAAGAAGATGCAGTAGTATGAAACAGAGAAATTGTTAGAGGGGTATACCTAGAAAACGCGATAGTACCAAAAAATGGATATCAACATATTAGAATAATAAACGTTAAAATAGAAACAATTCCGCTACAAAATTACGAAATTCTTTCAATTAATAACCATAAATACGAAAATCATCAAACATTAGAAAGATTTAAAAAAGTACTAAGCAACCTCGGCCTAAAAAACTTGAGTGGTAAAGACAAGGAAAACATTATTACAATACTAAACAAATATCAAAATATATTACAACTAATAACTTTTATAAACAAACTATAGAATTAAACGACAATAACCCCGTATATATAAAAAACTACCGTCTCCCACATGCACAAATCACAGAAATAAACTACCAAGTAAATAAACTGTTGGAAAATAACATTATAGAACCATCCATAAGCCCATACAATGCATCACTGTTATTGGTACCAAAAAAGGATCATACAGAATTGCAAAAATGGAGATTAGTTGTAGATTTTAGAAAATTAAATGAAAAAATTGTCAATGACAAATTTCCTTTAACTCGCTTGGAAGATATACGTGACAAATTGGGTAGAGCAAAATATTTCTCGACACTAGACATGACAAACTCTTTCCACCAAATCGAACTAGAACAAGAATCCCGACCATACACAGCATTTTCAACATCTGAGTGAAATTACCAATATACACGATTATCTTTTGGTTTGATGATATCATCGAACAGTTTTCAACGTATGTTGACGATAGCTCTATCAGGTCTAGAATGTGAAGCTTTCTTGTATACTGATCCTAATGCGCCTGATCGAGTCAAAGCTTGGGATTGTACATCCATAAAAGATATAAAGCTTGCAAGAAATTTTAAATTTATATTCGAGTAATCAAAAAAAGAAATGAAAATCGAAAACGATTCTGTCCTAGATGAAATGCGCATCAGATGTAGCGATAATCCTTATTATCTAGATAATATATTTGAGAAACTACTTTCTGTTTTAGACAGAATAAGATTCGCACTAGAAAAAGGTGACGAAATATTTAAGAAAATAAGTATAGAAAAGTTTAAGGAAAAGTTAGACACGTGGAAAGAAAATGATGTAAAAATAATGTTATATAACAATCCTCAAAAAATAGCAAATAAAACAGAAAAAATTAATTAATTAAATTGTATCACAACACACCATGCGGAGGACATTTCGGAGTAAGAAAAAATTAAATCAAATTGAAACAAAAATGCATATGGAAAAATATGTATGTATTACAGAGACACCAAAAATAGTCATAGATACAGTTGGCCTCTTACCACCTTCTGGAAACTATCGATATATATTAAAACTTTGATTAAATAGAAACAAAAATACATATGGAAAAATATGTACAAAATGGTAAATATGTACGTTTTAGAATGTGATCTATGTCAGAGAAACAAACAAATAAGACACACCAAAGAACCGTTATGCATTACAGACGCAGCAAAAAATATTTTTTCCACTATTGTCATAGATACAGTTGGCCTTTTACGACCTTCTGGAAACTATAGATATATTAACAATGGAATGTGAATTAACTAAATACATAATAGGAAACAGAGGAAGACAAGTATGGCATATTTAAAACACTAAAATCGGACAGAGGTACAGAGTTTGTAAATGAATTAATGACAGAAATATGTACTTTGCTAAAAATAGAAAATAAAATATCCACACCGTACCCTCATGAAACACTCGGTACTCTAGAAATAAGTCATAGAGTTCTAAATGAGTACTTTTTGTCATTCGTGAATGATGACTAGTGGTATGACTGGATATTGTATTGCATACAATATAACGCCTCACGTAGACACAAATTACACACCATTTGAGTTAACATTGGGCAAAATACCTACCTTACCAGGTGAAGAAATAATGAATAATGAAGATAGAACTTATAATTTAGACAATTACGCATGTGAATTAAGAGTTGGAATTAAAAATTCACTATAAAATGCTAGAAAGTTTATAGAAGCAGTAAAGAAAAAGAGACAATTAGAATCATATAATAAAACTAACAGAATAGATCTTAGAATAGGAGACTTGATTTTAATGAAAAATTAAAATAGAACAAAATATGAAGCACCATATCATGGTCCCTACGAAATAATAAATATGGATAATGTAAATGTAGAATTAAAAATTAATGGAAAAATCAAAACTCTAAATTTTATTAAGAAATATAAGAAATAAAAACTATTAAATGTAAGAATAAAATATTTTTAGCATAAGAATTGCAAACATTTATATACAAAATACAAACAAAAATTTTAGGTTTATAAGAATATATCACTAAAATTAAGAACTATAAAAATCAACCAATATTGTACCACTTAAACAACACACTACTTTTTTTTTTAAATAAATAAATACAATAAGAATTTAATACTTATCTATATATAAACAAAATGTAGTACTAATATAAAATAATGTAAACATTGTAACACGCAGGCAGCACATTAACAAAAAGTTTTATAAAATTACAAAATTTAAAAAAAAAATCACAAAATTTTGTAATTTTAACTGAAAGAGTAGGGGTGTAGTGTATACATTGTACGACATATGCATGAACCTCAACAAACAGTCACAACAATCTGATATTCACAAAAAACAATAATATTCTAAAATATGTAAACAAATTGAACTAACTTAAAGTCAACTTCTTGTTATGATAGGTTAGTGACGATTGTTAATTGCAAACACACTTAGTCATAAACGCTGGAATTTCGGTAACATAACATTGTTACAATTATCGGTCAATGCTCGCTATTGCTAAATAGTTTGAATTATGCTGACTTAAAGAATTTGTTACAATGATCAAAGCGAAATGGCACTGAACTTCAAACGTGTGCCTGGTACAATGTACAGTTATTAAATAGAAGAAGAGATTTTAAATAAAATATTAATATACTTTGATCACTCAGCAAACGCTCGTGTATTAGACTTTCATTTAATACATTACAATGGCTGAATAGCCGATAGCAGACATGAAAGTGGCAAACTGTATTTTTTTTCTCCTTTGCTTTTAACACAGTTGCCACTTCAAAATACTAATACTGCTGCTTCCACAGTATCCACTCCTTTGCCATGTCGATGTCGTGACAAATTACGAGAGGTTTTAGAGGTCGTAAGAATTATAAGTTTCCGCCATATTTTCGATTTTAGGACTGGGTTTCGGCACCATGTATATAATAAACTCGGTTTATTATTACTCAAGTCGAGTTACAAGTTATTTTTATTAAAGATAGGTTCTTTACAATATATGTAAGTAATATTAGTGATGACTTGCAAGATTAATCTGGTAAAAGTGTTATTTAAAAAGCTACTAATACTGTAGCGTACGAGTTGAAGTAAAGGGGATGTGAACAGTTGCATTCATGAGAATAATCACCATCTCAAAAACACAGTGCAATGTTCAGCAGTACATCATATTATAATTTTCTTTTAAATAAAAGTTGTACATTTTCCATTTCGAAAGCTCCAGCACACAAACTTTTAAAATACGAATATGGGCTTACTATAAAAGATCTTCACTTTATTCATTTCTATAGCTATCAGATCTTTAAAAAATAATAGATAAACTAAAGAAATTAGACTTTGGTATCCATTCTTTAAGAATGTACATGTGTATAAATGAGTATCAAACGAACTTAGTGAATAAATATGGGCTTCAACTAGAATCATGCTGAAGCATGCATAACTTGTAAAATTCAACATATACAGGTCTTACTTTATGTATATATCTGTATGTGTATCAAAAAAATTTATTTAAAAAAATTTAAGCATGTCGATGCATGTACAATTAAAAAAAAATCCACACGTCATACAATTTTATAAACAAAGAAATTTTATGACTTTTTGCAAATGAAATACACATGTATCTACTGTTTATAAAATTCAAAAGAGTGAATTATTAAATTCTAATAGTATAGATTTTTAATTGAAACTATCGATAGAAGTATGCTAAGGCATGCATGCTACCAAAAAATATGTTTAAAGTTGTTAGATGGTGATGAAAATCTGTTTTTTAATAATGAATTCGCAGACAGCAATTGTATCTGGATCTCGCAATACACTACTTATGTATTATTTATAACTATCAATGATTTTATGTCCGACAGTGGTCGGTCCTAATAATTATATTTTAGATTTGAGATTTGAATACTTATTGTTAGTTCATATTTGAAGATACAATAAATCAATACATGTATTAAAAAAAATACTCGCAATTGATTTACCTCAACTACAATCCGCCCCCTGCCAATCACAGCGTCGCACAAAGACCGTAAGACGTACACACCCACAAATTCCGACGGTAACACATTAAATCAACAACACCACCCATCCAAATCACGGTCAGACTTAAATTCGCTCAGTCTAGCAACATCTATATTAGCATTAGGAAAAATAGCTTTAATGTTTTCCCGTCAGCATTAGGAAAAATCATTTTCCTCTCGGCATTAGGAAAAAAAATAATAATCATGTTTTGCCGCCGGCATATACACACATAAAGACCTCAAAACTATGAACAACCTTAATACATTCACACAAAATATACCACACACAAATTCTACCGGTCAGGCAGACAGACAGACAGAAAGATAGACGGACAGACAGACATACACTTAATGTAAACAAAAAACTCTTAATGTAAACAAAAAAAACTCCTAACGTAAAAAAACTCCTAATGTAAACAAAAGACATCAAAGCGCCACCGAAAACAAAAATTTCCAAGAATTTAACAATTTTCCAATTTTAGTTACCCAAGTTTCACAATTTGGGGGTGCACAGTGGGATGAATACTTAATTTATCTGGACTAAAGCCATAAATATTAGCATTTTAAAATCAAGAAAATAAAAGGATTTCTGGATAGCTAAGAATTTGTTCTAAAAGTACTTGAAAAATTAATACTAACGAAGTTCGCAATAGCAAAACTCCGCCATATATCCTAAAAAAGTGAGCTAGAATTTTTTTAATATTTTTGTCGAACTCAAAAGCCCTGAAACCGTATAGACTGACTATAAAATAATTTTGATCTGTCAGATTAGCGAATCGACCCACTGTGGGGCCGAATCCTGAATTCACTACTACTCTTGTAATTAGATTATCTGTATTATAAAATCGCAAAAGCAAATAAGAATAACTATAATAGATTATATAAAAAATAACAAAAACTTTACTCGAAAACTATACATAAGCATATGTATTTACAAATGTAAATAGTTCGCGGATTCGAAGAAAAATATTGGTGCCCAAGCTAGGGTTAATCGCTATTCAAGAAGAAAATTTGTTTGTTCATTATAATTAACTAATTTAAAAGTGCATTTAAATTCATTCTCATATCTATACGATGATGTTAAAACAAAATTTTAGAATGAACGTTTCAATTTTGCTTTGAGTCATTTTAACTCACAATTTTTGGAATAATTAATTACATAGGTACATGTGTATATATATTTTACATATTGAATAACAATACTCAACATTAAAACATATATAAACAAATGTCAAATTTTTTTCAAACACAACTTAACTTAATATCACAGGTCTGTTTCGTTTAAAGCTACTTTGTAGTTTGTGTTTACGTTTGCTGTATCTTCTTTTAGATTCATTGTTTTGTTTATTTTTTGCTGTATGCTAATGTTTCAATAGTGTATCTTTTTCTTTCCATTTTTTCTATATCCAAAATGTTAACTCCTTCAGTCAGCTGAGTGTACAGTTTGTAATAGACGTTGTGCAAGCGCTGTTGTTTCTTTCTTTTTTGCTATATCCATTTTGTGTTCTCCCATTCTTGTATCTAAACTTCTCTTTTTGTTGTGCCAATGTATATCAGATCACAGTTTTCGCCGTTTTTCCCTCTACATTGTATTTCATTGTTTACATTGATATTGTTTTGTTTATTTTTCTCAACCCGCGTTTTTGTTTTTGTAAATATTGAGTTTAAGGATCTGTTTGGTTTATAAGCAAAACAAGTATTTGTTATTTTTATTGTTTTCCTTATATTTATGTTGTCAGTAACGTTAGGGACATATGATACTGTAGAATTTTTTGTCTTCTTTTGGTGAGGTATCTTTTTGTTTTGTGTTATTATTAAGTTGATGTTTTGTGCTTTCAATAAGGAAATTTATTAAGTTTGTGGGAAAAATGTTTTTCTGTAAAATCCGGAATATTAATTTTTCAGAACTCTCTTTATAAAACTTTTTGCGGTGTGAATTATTTGACTTTTTGGCTGTGTTGTGTAAAAATTCATTATTCTACCAGACGACATTATTTTTGCATACCAGTCAAAACTTATTTCATCTTTGGATCTATGTAGCATGACATGTAGATATGAAATTTTGTTTTCGGTTTTCGTACATTTTTGGGTGGTACTTATTTAAAAGTGATAAAATAGTGTTTTTGTCTCTTTCTTTAATGATTGCTCATATGTCATCTACATATTTAGCAATATATTTGATGTGTATTCCTTTTTCCCTTAATTCATGAATTGCATCGTCTAGTAAGTTGTCAATTACACTATCTGCCATTGGTGGGGGAGAGGGGACTTCCCATAGGCATTCCATAAAGTTGATTATATATTTATTGTCTTTTAGGCAAAATTGTAAAGTTTTAATAAATTTCGGGCGGGGTAGCCTTGTCAGTGTTTGAATCTTGGTCTATTTTTTCATGATATTTCGAATGACTAGGTGAACCGGAATATTGGTAAATAGTGATATAACATCAAAAGAAACTAATATTTCGTGTTCATCGAGTTTTTTATTCATAAGCTGGATTTTTAGTTGTGTGGAATTTTTTAAGTTATAATCTATTGAAATTGTTTGGTTAAGAATATTGCCTATGTATTTAGATAGTTCATAACATGGAAATTTTACTGAAGGTACTATTGGTCTCAGGGAATGTCTGTTTTATGAATTTTGGGAAGTCCATAGATTCTTGGGGCTGTTGCTGCTGGAGAAGTTAATTTTTGTTTTTGCCATTCATCAATAAATCCACTTTTATACAATTCTAATACTATGTTTTTATTGTATTTTCTTAGCTTTTCTATATTCTTTCTTTTTCACTATATTCTTTTCTGTACATCATAACCGTTTTATTTCAAGAATCTCTTCGTTGCCTTAAAAACTTTAACTATAAATTTGTCCCTTTCTGAGTTTCCCATATTTCTCTTAAAATGGCTTATTTTGTTAGCTAATCTTGTTCTGGCAATATCTTTTTCCACGTTATCTTCTATAGTTTGTATATATTGTTCCATGTCAGCTATTACATGTAGTGTTGAGAAATTACCTTTATTGATTGGTAACGCAAACTTTTTTCCCAATGACAATAGGTACAGTACAATTAGTATTGTTTACCAGCCAGTCTTCATTGTAAATTAATCCATGTTTCTCAAATTTAATTTTTTTCACTGTATCTAATTCTCACCAGCATACATAATTTCTTTCTAAAATACCCTTCCATGTTCCCCAGCTAAAAAGAATATTACAAAAAAAACTAATGCCGAGTACACACTATGATATTTAGTAACATCGCAATAAAGCTAGTATACTTTTGTCGTATCACATATTTTGTTGTTGTGTGATATTGATATCCATATACAAACATAACGTGAAAAACGTTGCACACATTTTAAAAAATGAATGAAAAAATAAAAAGAAATGCCAGGTGTGTACTTGGAAGTACATACTCTTTTTTTATACATACCCATCTGCCAACGCTCAAGTAATTGTAAAAACATACAAAAATATACGCATTAATATAACGTTGCCTCCAATGATCACACATCTCTAATTCCCTTTGAAAATCCTAAATATCTTATGCTCTTATGCAAAAACGATTATTAAAGTTAAAGTATGCTTTAAAACCGGTTTTGCCATACAAAATTCGTATGTTAAACCAACTTTAAGTTTACAAATTTTTTTTGCATAAGGGGGTTTCACTTCAATTTCTCCAACCTTCAAATAAGTTCATTGATCATAAATTACATATTTTATTCATCTCTTCAAACTCTTTAAACATAGGAAACAAATAAATAAAAATTAAGCTAAAACAAAACTAACAACAAAAACATTAATAGATACCCACAACCATACAAAATTTCTTTCTTTCTAAAACACCCTTCCATCTCCACCAGCTAAAAAGAATATTGCAAAAAAACTGAGGCAAAATTTTCTCTATGTACACTCTCACTTAAAAAATATTGCACTCTTAAACCATAAACCTGCTGCAACCATTTGACAAAGCAAAAAAATCACACGTCAATTCAAAATTAAAATGAAAACAAAAACAAAAACATCTGTACAAAGCTTGCGTGCAAACATAATAATAAACATCTAACCATTCTTACCTCACACTCATGCTCACATAACAAAACAAATAAAATTACACTTCAATTCAAAGTTAAAACAAAAAACTAAAACTACGAGTATGAACATTGACAACAAAACGTCATCATCAGATACATAGCCATGGACAAACCATCGATTACCCTCGTCACTCTACACCATTGACAACAAAATAAAACATCATCATCACGTATATATGTATATATGTACGCACCATCGGTAACACTGGTCACTTTACACCATTGACTTTAACTACCCGAATTTTCCCATAGATTACAAAATTTCGATTTTAATTACCCAAATTTTACAATTTTAATTGCTCGGGCACATACATTTCTATACTACTAAATCATACACACTCTCGTTCCCACGATTCATGTGATAATCGTGTGTAATCATCATATCTAATTTCTATGATGGTATTACGATAAAAACAACAGCCTGAAAATATTCACAATATCCCCTTCGACATTAGAAAAAATCATTTTCCCGTCGGCATTTGAAAAAAATCATATTTTGCCGTCGGCATTAGAAAAATTTATTTTCACGTTTCCCCGTCGGCATATACACTCTTAAAAAAATCACCCGTTATCACACAATTAATGTAAAAAAAAATTACCCGTTCACACAAAGTTAATGTAAACAAAAAAACTCGTAATGTAAACAAAACATCAAAAAACATCAAAATTTTAAAATTTTCAAATTTTAGTTATCCAAATTTCACAACTTTAATTGGCCCTGAACCGAGATTCTTCAAATACCTACATATATTATAAAATTTCTTATCCATGCTCAAGTTATTATTAGATCTTAACAATCACAATTACATATATCTACATCATGAAAATATATGATGCGTCGACTAAGTTAATGACGTTTAAAAAGTCGTTGAGTCAAACCACATGCCGAAAAATAACAAACTTAATATAATAAATTTCTCACAGGTAGACTTAAACGCTAAAAAATTTAAGTATGACAAAATATGAAGCACTCGTAAGTATGAAAACACACTAGGATTAGGGAGTTCAGATATATGATAATATTTTATAGGACCAAATGTTGATATTGAAAACAATATATTTCTGTGTACATATAAATACTAAATGAGAAAATCATACACACACATACCAGAATTCATCTAAGAAAAATTTTAATTCAGGGCTATCGTTAATAAAATTCCACGTGAAATTTTTCCGTGGAATCAATTCCACTTAATAGCAAAAAATTCTAATTGGAAAGTGGAAAAATTTCACGTGGAATTTTAATTACGATAGCCCTGATTATTTCAACAACACCCCGCCCCTCACAAATCGCGTTCATCTCGTAATTCCCACAGATATACATACACAAATTACCAGTGTCATACATAGACATACAATCAATCAATCTAAAAAACACAAATCACGATATCCTTAAACTCAGCCTTAAACTTCTACAGATATACATACACACAAATTCCTGCAGACATATACTCAATCCATCTATCTCCACAACATCCTCACCAACCTTAAGTCACGATCAGCCTTAAACTCCTACAGACATACAAACACACAGATTCCGACGGATATATATTACAATAACACCTTCACCTATCCCAAATCACGGACAGCCTTAAACTTCTACGAACATACATACTTACAAATTCCCATGGCTACATATAACAAGAACATCCTCACCCTCATAAATCATGATCAGCCTTATACTCCTACAGGCATACACAAAAATTCCTACAGACATACACACACACATATACACAATTCATCTATCTCCACAACACCCCCACCCACCTCAAATCACCATCAGCCTTAAATTCTCACAAGAATATACACATACATACATACACGCACTCAATCTACCTCAACCACACCCCGCCTTTGCCAATCACAGCCTATCTTAAATTCCAACATAGAGGCACAGCCACAAATTCAAATAGTTACATATTATATCAACAATGCCATCCACCCAAATTATGTTCAGCCTTAAATTCATATATTCTAGCAACACCTACATTAGCATTACAAAAAATAAGCTTCACGTTTTCCCGTCCGCATTAGGAAAAATCATTTTCCCGTCGGTATAAGGACAAATCATTTTCATTATTTTCCTGTCGGCATTAGGAAAAACTATTAGCAACCTTAATATATTCGCACAAATAATATCCACGCGAAAATTCCCACGGACAGATATACCATTCACTTAATATAAACAAAAAATCAGTTCATGTAAACAAAAAAATCCTAATGTAAACAAAAAACACTCAACGTAAACAAAAAAACACATAAAATTTTAGACAAATTTGCAAGAATTTTAAAATTTTCACTCAAAAATTAAAAATTTCAAGTTATAATTACGCAAATTTCACAATTTTAATTGCGGCAAGAATGGTAATAATTGTATATGCAAGTTGGCTGGTTGGTTATTTTGCTAATTTTTTGAGATATAGATTTTGCTGCTTAAGCTTACAACTTTGTGCTTTAGGAGTAACTATTTATATTACAACGAGTAAACCGCTAACGGAACATTGCTTTCGCCATTTAATGTATTATTCATTCGTTATCTAAGAGCCTTGGTCAGCGAACCCACAAAACTCCAAATTGGAAATAAAAACTATTAATTTTAATTATTGGGAAACATATCTTTTTTATTCATAAGCACATAAAAAGGTAGTATTCACTGTTTATTTCATATTTGTGTATATTTTACACTTTCCCTCTTTGCACGCAAACATTTGGTCCACTGGAGCCGGATTCTGGGATTTTTTTCCGCAAGAAATTTACTAATTTTGGTTTTTTCACCTTGTGTTAAAGGAATCAACGACGTGAGCACAATTTATCATCGCAACATTTTTTATAATTGTGACTACATATAAAAAACCTGCACAAGACCATTTATAAGACATTTCAAGACATGAGAGATTTTTCAAATGCTTTACTACATCCAACTATTCTGTTGGCAAGACATTTATTTCTGTTGTTTGCTTTGCCAACAGTGTTGTTTAGCGTTTGTTTTAGAATATTTGGCTGTAGTAAAGCATTTGAAAATTCTCTTATGTCTTGAAATGTCTTATAAATAGTTTGTGCAGGACACTACTACATATGTATGTATTTAAAAAAAGGTTTTTTTTTTTTTTTTTTTTTTTTTTAATACATTTATTTATTTATTGTATCTTCAATTATGAACTAACAATAAGTATTCAAATCTTAAATCTAAAATATAAGTATTAGGCCCGACCACTGTCGGACATTAACTTAGTGATAGTTATAAATAATACATAAGTAGTGATAATCAAAAAAAGAGAAAAAAAATATTTTCAAGCAGTCCCATCTGGAGTGTTGAGTATAAGAGCCCTTGTGTCCTTCTTTTTCAAGCGGATGTGGCCAGTAAAATTCAAGATGTTACGAGCAAGCGGATTAGGATGTGACTCGAGTTTTGTTAAATATTTGCCTGCATATTTTGCTATTTCTTCAATCACTTGTGGCATATTCAAATCACGATGTAGATTTGAGTTTTTGATGTACCATGGAGCCGATGTTATCAAACGTAAAATTTTTGTTTTGCCTTCGTTGGATTCTCTCGACGTTAGAAGCTGAAGCAGTGCCCCATAACTGAATTCCGTAGCACCATATTGGCTTCAAAAGCGACTTGTATAATAAGAGTTTGCAGTCTAGGCTGAGTATTGAATTTCTACCAATCAGCCAATATATCTGAGTTAGTTTAAGTTTCATTTGTACTAGCTTTGAGTCAATATGGTGTTTCCATGTAAGTCGTCGATCAAGGTGTATACCCAGGTATTTTACATGTGAATGCTGAGGAATAACTTGATTGTTGATTCGAATTGGGGAACAAGTATCTCTTCGCAGGGTAAATGTTACCTGAACACACTTTTGCTCGTTTACCTTAATTCTCCATAATTTTAACCATAGTTCCAGTTGACTAATATGTTCTTGTAGATATCGGGAAGCCTCATGAGGATTTTCGTGCATACTAAGGCAGGCTGTATCATCGGCAAACGTAGATGTATGGATATTACTGCTCAGTGGCATATCACAAGTATAAATCAAATACAAAACTGGCCCCAGTATGCTCCCCTGTGGCACACCGGATGATATAGTTTCGGGCACACTCATGAATTCTCCTTCCACAACCGTGAACTTCCGGGTAGTAATGTAACTTGCTAATAAATTCACCAAATTTGTTGGTAGATATGATTTTAATTTTAAAATTAGGCCTTCATGCCACACTTTATCAAATGCCTGCGAAACGTCAATAAACAGTGCAGAACAGTACTTCTTTTCTTCAAATGTTCTTCTTATACATTGAACCAATCTATGCGTTTGTTCAATGGTGCTATGTTGACTTCTAAAACCAAACTGATGGTCTGGGATGCACCCACTACCAATTAGAATTGGGGACAATTTTGACATGAGCAGTTTTTCGAAAAGTTTTGACATTGTTGATAGCAGGCTTATTGGCCTGTATGATTCTGCCTTGGTCAGATCTTTGCCCGGCTTTGGAATCATTTTAACTTTGGCAAGCTTCCAGCTGTGGGGATAATACTCTAGTCGTAAAATGGCATTAAAAATGAATAACATGATTCTAATTACAATACGAGGCAATTTTATTAGCATTTGGTTACTAATTCCATCAATACCCGGTGCTTTCTTCGGGTTGAGTTCAGCAATTAGATTTTGTACATCACACATTTTAAATTTTATGGGTCGAGGGGGTAGCGCAACTACACTCGGGAAATCAACAACACCAGTACATGTGTTTGGGGTAAATACGGATTTTAAATGCTTTGCAAACAAGTTACCTTTTTCAATATCACTCCTGGCCCAAACTCCGGTAGAAGTGCGCAGAGGTGGTTTAAACTCAACGGGTGTTTTAATTTTTTTCGCAGCGCGCCACAAAGAGTAATTAGATGCTGGTGTTACGTCGAGATTTTCCAGATAGTTTTTAAGAGATGCAGTTTTTTCATATGCAAGCAGTTCTTGGAGTCTTTTAGTGCACTCTTTTAATCTAATTTTATTTTGGGGTGATCTGTGCTGTTGCCACTCTCTTCTAGCTCTTCTTTTTGCACATACGAGATGTTCAATATCTGTAGAATATATTCTGTTAAACCCAGTCTGCGGATGGGAGGAAGTGGCATGTTCAGCTGCCTGCTTAATGTTTTCGTTAAGATTAGCAATATTAGATTCAATATCGTCATGAGTTCTAAGCTTAATGTTTTCAGTGCAATGAGTACTAAGATATTTTTTGAATCGCAGCCAATTAACACGACTGACCATTTTCACATATGGGTGAGGTAGAGCACTTCTCAGTGGGCTACAGATTGTAACGATCGTGGGAGAGTGATCGGACGATAGATCTAGGGAAGCTTCAACATGAATTAATTCCCTAGAAATATTTTTCATGACGCCAAAATCTATAACATCCGGAATTTTATGTATGTCAGTAGGCCAGTAAGTGGGCTCTCCACTCGAAATGACGTCCAAGCCCATTTTTGAAATTGTGTTGAACAACGATCGTCCTCTAGGTGTGATAAGACGCGAACCCCAGAAAGTATGTTTTGCATTATAGTCTCCAGCTGCTATGAAACAAGGGCCAAGAGATTTGTAAAAATCCTCGTATTTATCCTCAGTAATTGCGAATCTAGGAGGAGAGTAAATAGATGATATAACAAAATTTGTGCAAAAATTTTCGATACAAATATTCGTTGCTTGTAGATGTTCTTCACAAATGTTGTCAAGAATATAATGCTTGAGTCTTGACTTTATTAAAATTGCTGATCCCCCGCAAGCTCTTCCTCTTGGGTCCTTTGAATCATATAAAATGTAGCCATTAATCCTAAATAGACTTCTCGAAGTCAAATGTGTCTCAGAGACCAACATTATATCAATATTTTTTTCCGTAAGGAAGTGCTCAAGTTCATTTTTATGTTGGCGAATGCCGTTTGCGTTCCAGAAACATATTTTTAACGTGTTCATGGCTTGTTAACTAATGCTTGAAGCAGTGTAGACTGCATTCGTAGCATTTCTTGCATCATGCTAGTCATATTTGTTGTAAAATTATTTATAGTCAGCACTAGATTTTCAATAGTAGCTTCAAGGCGACTAAAATTAAAGCTTGAGTTTGCATTCGTTGAATTATTTTGAGGCGGAATATTTTGTGTGGGAATAGAACTAGTCTTAGCTGCGTCGGCATACGAAATACGTGAAGTGACAGGTTGGCTCATATGAGCAAAAGTGGCGGAGTGAGCGTTTGCTGTTTGTGCTGGAGCTAATTTAGGTTTTTGCGCCATAGTCTGTTTAACGAAAGAATAGACAGGACATCCTCTGTAGTTAGCGGTGTGATTACCTCCACAATTACTACATTTTTTTTCTGCTAAATCTTTAGGCTTAGTACAACCAGCAGTACCGTGCAATTCACCGCAGATAACACAAACTGAAGGTAACTTGCAGTAAGTTTTTGTGTGACCATATTCTTGACAATTATGGCACTGTACGGGTCCAGAACGCTTGTGTGGTTCTTCAACTGTTATTTTTCGATATAAGAGATATTTCAAATTATAAATTGGATGAGTCTCGCTTTTTTTCAATTTTATATCGTTTGGCTCAAGTTCGACGCGAAATAGAGGCTGAGGAATCTTCTCCCTATTTATTATGTTAGATACATTTTTTACCTTAAATCCCTGGAGGACGAGTGCATCTTTTATTTCTTCGGGAGCAACATAGGAATCGATGCCCTTCAATACGATCTGCATGCCTTTAGCACTTTTAAGCTGATATGTGTAGAAACTTTTCTTACTTTTTTCAAAATCAGTAATCAGTTTGCGAAAATCTTTTTCTTCATAAATTTGAATTTTGGTTTCATCAATGTTTCCACGTTTTATTGGAACGATGTGAAATTTATTCTCACCAATGACTGAAATTAAATTTTTTATAATAGCGTTTGAATTTTTTTTCTCTCAAATAGATAGGTGGCGGCTTAAATGTTTTGTTCGTAGATACATCGGGTTCGTTGTTGTCAACTTGTAATATTTGAAAACGATTTTGGCGGTTAATAGAGGATGCGCTGTTATCCCTAGACATTTTTGGAGCAGATGAAATTTTCGAAGACTTTGGGCTTCGTCCGCGCTTTACCACTGTAATATATCTGTCCATTCCCACTTGGACCTTGGGTTTTGGGCTGCTCTTAACTTCAGTAAAACTTGGTTAAGTGATGACCACGAGCCCGAAGCGGATGATATCGCTGAGTTAAATGTAGAAGTACTAGGCAACGGTAATGTTAACGAATCACTAGTTGGCATTGGACAAAGCGAAGTTGATCGCTGACGAAAAAGTGGCCTCGCCGTTAAAAAAAGGCTACTATCTGATTTCTTATTTAATTTGTTATCATTAAGAGCTTCAGAGCTCTCAGTAAGTCTATTATCAGATTTTTTATTTTTATTATTTTCATTAAGAGCTTCAGAGCTCACAGTAAAATAGGCATTTCTGCCATTCGAACTCACTTCAAAGTTATTTGTTTTTGAGGTACTCATATAGAGTATTCCTCAAGGGCACTTTGTTTGTTTGTTGTTGTTTTTGTTTACGGTTTTTTTGTTTTTGTTATTTATAACTATGTAAAAAAATATTAGCAACGCAAATGAAGCTTAATTTGTCAAAAACAATATGTATTCCGAATATTTTTTTCGTTTGATTTTTTTTGTTTAGTATGAAATAAAAACTCCGCTAAATCGACTGTTCACTATGAATGTACAACGAGAACACGATTTAAAAAAAGGTGTCTAAGAATATTTTAAAATTAACAAAAGTGAAAAAAGAAAAAGGAAAATATATATATGTACATATACTAAACTATACGAATATATCATATACACATTCACACACATACATACATATATAAAGTGAATATTATTGTAAAATATATATTACTATAGTGATTGATCACTTAATTAATTTGTCGTTTGCTTTGATATTTTCGTGTTCGGTTCGTAAAATAGATAAAATTTATAGAAAAACTATTGTCTATATTTAATTGGTGAATTTCTAAATTAACAATAGTAAATCGTTTGTCATTTATCGTGATTATCATTATAATATTTTACTTCGTGGAAATGTACATAAATATACATACATACACTTGTGTATATTCAATCGAACTATGTATTTTTTGTTTTGTATTTTCTTTTATACATTATTTTTTTTTTGATCAATTGTCACCCTATTGTCGCTATAATTGGTCAAGATATTGTTTGTGAAAAAAATTTAAAAAAAAATATTTTTGTTTGTAGTAATTTTAAATAAAACAAAGTGCACAAATTTTGCGTACTTTCTCGTTGTACCTTCATAGTGAATAGTCGATTAGCAAAATTTTTCTTACATTCTTACTAGACAAACAAAAAATTATACGAAAAAATATTCGTAGTATATATTATTCGTAATAGGTACATACTGACTTTAATAAATAAGCTTTATGTGCTTTGCTAATATTTTTATATAGTGGAAATAACAAATACAAAAAAAAACCGCAAACAAAAAAACATAAACAGTGACATTGAGGAATACTCTCTATGAGTACCTCAAAAACAGACAAACAATCATAAATTACAAAAACAAAAAAAACCGTAAACAAAAGAACACAAAAAGTGGCCTTGAGGAATACTCTATATGAATGCCTCAAATACAAAAAATTATGAAGTGAGTTCTAACGGCAGAAATGCTTATTTTACTGTGAGTTCTGAAGCTCTTAATGAAAAAAATAGAAATAATAAATCTAATGAAAGTGTTTTTTAACGGCAAAGCCAATTTTTCGTCAGCGATCAACTTCGCTTTGTCCAATGCCAAATAGTAGTGATTCATTAACATTACAATTGCCTAGTACTTCTTCATATAAGTCAGTAATATCATCCCCTTCAGGCTCGTATTCATCACTTAATAAAGTTATCACTACAGATAACAGTAGCTCAAAACCCAAGGTGCAAGTCGATATGGACAGATATATAACCGTGCGGAAGCGTGGGCGAAGCCCGAATTCTTCAAAAATTTCATCCGCTCCAAAGATGTCTAGGGATAACCGTGCATCCTCAACTAATCGCCAAAACCGTTTTAAACTTTTTCAAGATGAGAACGACAAACCCGATGTATCCTCGAATAAAACATTTAAGCCGCCATCAATTTACTTGAGAGAGAAAAATTCAAATGCCCTTATTAAAAAATTGATTTGGTCATTGGTGAAAATAAATTCCACATTGTCTCAATAAAACGTGGCAACATCGATGAAACAAAAATTCAAATTTATGACGAAAAGGATTTCCGCAAAATGGTTTCTGAATTCGAAACAAATAAAACAAGCTTCTACACATACCAGCTTAAGAGCGCTAAAGGCCTGCAGATCGTATTGAAGGGCATAGATTCTTATATTGTCCCTGAAGAAATAAAAGATGAACTCGTCCTCCAGGGATTTAAGGTAAAGAATGTATCTAACATAATGAACAGAGAAAAGGTACCCCAAACCCTATTTCGTGTTGAACTGAAGCCAAATGATAAACAGTTCAAAAAAACGAGACTCATCCTATTTATAGCCTAAAATACCTTCTATACAGAAAAATTAAGGTTGAAAAGCCACATAAGCGTTCAGGTCCCGTGCAGTGTTATAATTGCCAAGAATATGGCCATACAAAACCTTACTGCATTTTACCTACAGTGTGTGTTATCTGCGGTGAATTGCACGGTACTGCTAGTTGTACTAAACCATAAGATCAAGCGGAAAAAATGCAGTAATTGTGGAGGTAATCACACCGCTAACTACAGAGGATCTCCTGTGTACTCTTTCGTCAAGCAGGCTATGGTGCAAAAACCTAAATTAGCTCCAGCTCAACCATTAAACGAGTACTCCGCCACTCTTGCTCAAGTGAGCCAACCACTTACTTCACGTGTTACTTGTCCCGATGCTGCTAGGACTAGTTCTATTCCCACACAAACTGTTTCACCGCCAAATAATTCAACGAATGCAAACTCAACCTTTAACTTTAGTCGCCTTGAACCTACTATTGAGAATGTGGTGCTAACTATAAACAACATTACAAAAAATATGACTAGCATGATGTAAGAAATGCTGCAAATGCATTACTTAACAAGCCATGAACACGTTAAAAATATGTTTCTGGAACGCAAACGGCATTCGGCAACATAAAAATGAACTTGAGCACTTCCTTACGGAAAAAAATATTGATATAATGTTGGTCTCTGAGACTCATTTGACTTCTAGAAGCCTCTTTAAAATGAATGGCTACACTTTATATGATACAAAGGACCCTAGAGGAAGAGCATGCGGTGGATCAGCAATTCTAATAAAGTCAAGACTCAAGCACTATATTATTGACAACATTTGTGAAGAACATCTACAAGCAACAAACATCTACATTGAACATTTTTTTTACAAATTTCGTGACATCTTCAATTTACTCCCCTCCCAGATTTTCAATCACTGAGGACCAATACGAGAAATTCTACAAATCTCTTGGACCTTGTTTCGTAGCAGCTGGCGACTACAATGCTAAGCATACGTTCTGGGGTTCGCGTCTTATTACGCCTAGAGGTAGGGCGTTGTTCAACACAATTTCAAAAATGGGCTTGGATGTTATTTCGAGTGGGGAGCCTACTTACTGGCCTACTCACGTACGAAAAATTCGGGATGTTATAGATTTCGGCGTCATAAAAAGTATTTCTAGGGAATTAATTCACGTTGAAGCTTCCCTAGATCTCTCGTCCGATCACTGCCCCACGATCGTTACAATATGTAGCCCACTGAGAAGCGCTTTACCTCACCCATATGTCAAGATGATAAATCATGTTAATTGGCTGGGATTCAAAAAATATCTTAGTAGTCATTGCACGGAAAATATTACGCTTAGAACTCCCAATGATATTGAATCTAACATTGCCAATATTAACGAGAATATTAAACAAGCTTCTGAACATGCCACTACCTCCCATCCGCATACTGGGTTCAATAAAATTTATTCTACAGACGCTGAACATCTCGTACGTGAAAAAAGAAGAGCTAGAAGGGAATGGCAAGAGCGCAGATCACCTCGACACAAAATTAGATTTGAAGAGTGCACTAAACGACTCCAAGAGTTGCTTGCATCTGGAAAAACTTAATCTTGTGAGAAATTTTTAAATTCTTTAATTGAACTGTAGTGAATTTTAATCAGAAATAATTCATAGTCAGGCTCAAGTTCAGTAATTTCAATTCTTATTGAATGAAATATTTTTATTAATTAATGTGAGTTGCTAAAGAAGAGAAGAAAAATTAAACTTAGACTTTAAGCTGGGGGAAATACCGATACTTTTCTGTGCAGCCACGCACTTCATCAGCACCCTAGTCTATCTACTTGGGTAGAGATTCTTATTAACATCAGCTATTTAACTTAAATTTACAATGAAACGTAATATGAGAAACAATTGTTGTGTATACAATTTATTTACCTTTGGTAAACACATTTATAAGTATCACTATTAATTTTCTGTTTTTGCCATTTTTTAATTTTTCTATTTAGGTTAGCATGAAATTATATTACTCTACCTAAGTATGTTTAACTATTCTTGCTTATCTTTTTACGATCATCACATTAATTATTTTTACTTATTCGATTTACCATCGGTATATGCATGTAAGTATTATTGTAGTGGTCTTATGTTACTTTTTTGTTGCATTCTACAGTTTTATTTTGGTTGTTCCAGCATTCTGAAACTACTACTACTACTAAGTAAAAATAATTATTGTGATGATCGTTAAAGATAAGCAAGAATAGTTAAACATCCCTTCGACCCTTAAAATTTACTATGTGTGATGTACAAAAACTACTTGCCGAACTCAACCCGAAAAAAGCTCGTACTGCAATTAGAATCCTGTTATTAATTTTTAATGCCGTTTTGCGACTGGAGTATTACC